>JBBBDQ010025440.1:0-31281 GCA_037127315.1 Ascarosepion bandense
GATATTAAAAAAATTTTAGTGTCTTCAATATTTTCTGGGAGTTTGAAAATCTCGAAAATGCAATAGATTTATTACGTAAATTTTGAAAATTTCAAAGTTTCAGAAAATTAATTTATCTTTCAGATAAATTAATAAAATTGTTATATCATGTTGATAACATTAGGTAACAATAGGAAACGCTTAGATTTTAAAAAAATTTTGGAGGTTTCGATACTTTACAGAAGTTTAAAAACTTTGAAAATTACGTTGAAAAACTATGCGAAATCAGCTAAAAAGTGATACTTTTTGAGGTATATTTTGAAATTTTCAGAGTCTTCAGAAAATTAATTCATCCTTAGGATAAATTAATGAAAATAGGTGAAACATGTTGAAACCACTTGCTATGAATAGAAAACACTTAGATATTAAAAAATTTTAGGGTCTTCAATATTTTCTGGGAGTTTGAAAATCTCAAAAGTGCAATAGATTTATTACGTAAATTTTGAAAATTTCAAAAGTTTCAGAAAATTAATTTATCTTTCAGATAAATTAATAAAAATTGTTATATCATGTTGATAACATTAGGTAACAATAGGAAACGCTTAGATTTTAAAAAAATTTTGGAGGTTTCGATACTTTACAGAAGTTTAAAAACTTTGAAAATTACGTTGAAAAACTATGCGAAATCAGCTAAAAAGTGATACTTTTTGAGGTATATTTTGAAATTTTCAAAGTCTAAGAAAATTAATTCATCCTTAGGATAAATTAATGAAAATAGGTGAAACATGTTGAAACCACTTGCTATGAATAGAAAACACTTAGATATTAAAAAAATTTTAGGGTCTTCAATATTTTCTGGGAGTTTGAAAATCTCGAAAATGCAATAGATTTATTACGTAAATTTTGAAAATTTCAAAGTTTCAGAAAATTAATTTATCTTTCAGATAAATTAATAAAAATTGTTATATCATGTTGATAACATTAGGTAACAATAGGAAACGCTTCGATTTTAAAAAATTTTGGAGGTTTCGATACTTTACAGAAGTTTAAAAACTTTGAAAATTACGTTGAAAAACTATGCGAAATCAGCTAAAAAGTGATACTTTTTGAGGTATATTTTGAAATGTTCAGAGTCTCAGAAAATTAATTCATCCTTAGGATAAATTAATGAAAATAGGTGAAACATGTTGAAACCACTTGCTATGAATAGAAAACACTTAGATATTAAAAAAATTTTAGGGTCTTCAATATTTTCTGGGAGTTTGAAAATCTCGAAAATGCAATAGATTTATTACGTAAATTTTGAAAATTTCAAAGTTTCAGAAAATTAATTTATCTTTCAGATAAATTAATAAAAATTGTTATATCATGTTGATAACATTAGGTAACAATAGGAAACGCTTCGATTTTAAAAAATTTTGAGGTTTCGATACTTTACAGAAGTTTAAAAACTTTGAAAATTACGTTGAAAAACTATGCGAAATCAGCTAAAAAGTGATACTTTTTGAGGTATATTTTGAAATTTTCAGAGTCTCAGAAAAGTAATTCATCCTTAGGAGAAATTAATGAAAATAGGTGAAACATGTTGAAACCACTTGCTATGAATAGAAAACACTTAGATATTAAAAAAATTTTAGGGTCTTCAATATTTTCTGGGAGTTTGAAAATCTCGAAAATGCAATAGATTTATTACGTAAATTTTGAAAATTTCAAAGTTTCAGAAAATTAATTTATCTTTCAGATAAATTAATAAAAATTGTTATATCATGTTGATAACATTAGGTAACAATAGGAAACGCTTCGATTTTAAAAAATTTTGGAGGTTTCGATACTTTTTACAGAAGTTTAAAAACTTTGAAAATTACGTTGAAAAACTATGCGAAATCAGCTAAAACGTGATACTTTTTGAGGTATATTTTGAAATTTTCAGAGTCTCAGAAAAATTAATTCATCCTCATGATAAATTAATAAAAATAGGTGAAACATGTTGAAACCACTTGCTATGAATAGAAAACACTTAGATATTAAAAAAATTTTAGGGTCTTCAATATTTTCTGGGAGTTTGAATATCTCGAAAATGCAATAGATTTATTACGTAAATTTTGAAAATTCAAAGTTTCAGAAAATTAATTTATCTTTCAGATAAATTAATAAAAATTGTTATATCATGTTGATAACACTAGGTAACAATAGGAAACGCTTAGATTTTAAAAAAATTTTGGAGGTTTCGATACTTTACAGAAGTTTAAAAACTTTGAAAATTACGTTGAAAAACTATGCGAAATAAGCTAAAAAGTGATACTATTTGAGGTATATTTTGAAATTTTCAGAGTCTCAGAAAATTAATTCATCCTTAGGATAAATTAATGAAAATAGGTGAAACATGTTGAAACCACTTGCTATGAATAGAAAACACTTAGATATTAAAAAAATTTTAGGGTCTTCAATATTTTCTGGGAGTTTGAAAATCTCGAAAATGCAATAGATTTATTACGTAAATTTTGAAAATTTCAAAGTTTCAGAAAATTAATTTATCTTTCAGATAAATTAATAAAAATTGTTATATCATGTTGATAACATTAGGTAACAATAGCAAACTCTTAGATTTTAAAAAAATTTTGGAGGTTTCGATACTTTACAGAAGTTTATAAACTTTGAAAATTACGTTGAAAAACTATGCGAAATCAGCTAAAAAGTGATATTTTTTTAAGTATATTTTGAAATTTTCAGAGTTCTCAGAAAATTAATTCATCCTTAGGATAAATTAATAAAAATAGGTGAAACATGTTGAAACCACTGGCTATGAATAGAAAACACTTAGATATTAAAAAAATTTTAGGGTCTTCAATATTTTCTGGGAGTTTGAATATCTCGTAAATGCAATGATTTATTACGTAAATTTCGAAAATTTCAAAGTTTCAGAAAATTAATTTATCTTTCAGATAAATTAATAAAAATTGTTATATCATGTTGATAACATTAGGTAACAATAGGAAACGCTTAGATTTTAAAAAAATTTTGGAGGTTTCGATACTTTACAGAAGTTTAAAAACTTTGAAAATTACGTTGAAAAACTATGCGAAATCAGCCTAAAAAGTGATACTTTTTGAGGTATATTTTGAAATTTTCAGAGTCTCAGAAAATTAATTCATCCTTAGGAGAAATTAATGAAAATAGGTGAAACATGTTGAAACCACTTGCTATGAATAGAAAACACTTAGATATTAAAAAAATTTTAGGGTCTTCAATATTTTCTGGGAGTTTGAAAATCTCGAAAATGCAATAGATTTATTACGTAAATTTTGAAAATTTCAAAGTTTCAGAAAATTAATTTATCTTTCAGATAAATTAATAAAAATTGTTATATCATGTTGATAACATTAGGTAACAATAGGAAACGCTTAGAGTTTAAAAAAATTTTGGAGGTTTCGATACTTTACAGAAGTTTAAAAACTTTGAAAATTACGTTGAAAAACTATGCGAAATAAGCTAAAAAGTGATACTATTTGAGGTATATTTTGAAATTTTCAGAGTCTCAGAAAATTAATTCATCCTTAGGATAAATTAATGAAAAATAGGTGAAACATGTTGAAACCACTTGCTATGAATAGAAAACACTTAGATATTAAAAAAATTTTAGGGTCTTCAATATTTTCTGGGAGTTTGAAAATCTCGAAAATGCAATAGATTTATTACGTAAATTTTGAAAATTTCAAAGTTTCAGAAAATTAATTTATCTTTCAGATAAATTAATAAAAATTGTTATATCATGTTGATAACATTAGGTAACAATAAGAAACGCTTAGATTTTAAAAAAATTTTGGAGGTTTCGATACTTTACAGAAGTTTAAAAACTTTGAAAATTACGTTGAAAAACTATGCGAAATCAGCTAAAATGATACTTTTTGAGGTATATTTTGAAATTTTTCAGAAGTCTCAGAAAATTAATTCATCCTTAGGATAAATTAATAAAAATAGGTGAAACATGTTGAAACCACTTGCTATGAATAGAAAACACTTAGATATTAAAAAAATTTTAGGGTCTTCAATATTTTCTGGGAGTTTGAAAATCTCGAAAATGCAATAGATTTATTACGTAAATTTTGAAAATTTCAAAGTTTCAGAAAATTAATTTATCTTTCAGATAAATTAATAAAAATTGTTATATCATGTTGATAACATTAGGTAACAATAGGAAACGCTTAGAGTTTAAAAAATTTTGGAGGTTTCGATACTTTACAGAAGTTTAAAAACTTTGAAAATTACGTTGAAAAACTATGCGAAATAAGCTAAAAAGTGATACTATTTGAGGTATATTTTGAAATTTTCAGAGTCTCAGAAAATTAATTCATCCTTAGGATAAATTAATGAAAATAGGTGAAACATGTTGAAACCACTTGCTATGAATAGAAAACACTTAGATATTAAAAAAATTTTAGGGTCTTCAATATTTTCTGGGAGTTTGAAAATCTCGAAAATGCAATAGATTTATTACGTAAATTTTGAAAATTTCAAAGTTTCAGAAAATTAATTTATCTTTCAGATAAATTAATAAAAATTGTTATATCATGTTGATAACATTAGGTAACAATAGGAAACGCTTAGATTTTAAAAAAATTTTTGGAGGTTTCGATACTTTACAGAAGTTTAAAACTTTGAAAATTACGTTGAAAAACTATGCGAAATCAGCTAAAAAGTGATACTATTTGAGGTATATTTTGAAATTTTCAGAGTCTCAGAAAATTAATTCATCCTTAGGATAAATTAATGAAAATAGGTGAAACCTGTTGAAACCACTTGCTATGAATAGAAAACACTTAGATATTAAAAAAATTTTAGGGTCTTCAATATTTTCTGGGAGTTTGAAAAATCTCGAAAATGCAATAGATTTATTACGTAAATTTTGAAAATTTCAAAGTTTCAGAAAATTAATTTATCTTTCAGATAAATTAATAAAAATTGTTATATCATGTTGATAACATTAGGTAACAATAGCAAACTCTTAGATTTTAAAAAAATTTTGGAGGTTTCGATACTTTACAGAAGTTTAAAAACTTTGAAAATTACGTTGAAAAACTATGCGAAATCAGCTAAAAAGTGTTACTTTTTGAGGTATATTTTGAAATTTTCAGAGTCTCAGAAAATTAATTCATCCTTAGGATAAGTTAATGAAAATAGGTGAAACCTGTTGAAACCACTTGCTATGAATAGAAAACACTTAGATATTAAAAAAATTTTAGGGTCTTCAATATTTTCTGGGAGTTTGAAAATCTCGAAAATGCAATAGATTTATTACGTAAATTTTGAAAATTTAAACAGAAAATTAATTTATCTTTCAGATAAATTAATAAAAATTGTTATATCATGTTGATAACATTAGGTAACAATAGCAAACTCTTAGATTTTAAAAAATTTTGGAGGTTTCGATACTTTACAGAAGTTTAAAAACTTTGAAAATTACGTTGAAAAACTATGCGAAATCAGCTAAAAAGTGTTACTTTTTGAGGTATATTTTGAAATTTTCAGAGTCTCAGAAAATTAATTCATCCTTAGGAGAAATTAATGAAAATAGGTGAAACATGTTGAAACCACTTGCTATGAATAGAAAACACTTAGATATTAAAAAAATTTTAGGGTCTTCAATATTTTCTGGGAGTTTGAAAATCTCGAAAATGCAATAGATTTATTACGTAAATTTTGAAAATTTCAAAGTTTCAGAAAATTAATTTATCTTTCAGATAAATTAATAAAAATTGTTATATCATGTTGATAACATTAGGTAACAATAAGAAACGCTTAGATTTTAAAAAAATTTTGGAGGTTTCGATACTTTACAGAAGTTTAAAAACTTTGAAAATTACGTTGAAAAACTATGCGAAATCAGCTAAAAAGTGATACTTTTTGAGGTATATTTTGAAATTTTCAGAGTCTCAGAAAATTAATTCATCCTTAGGATAAATTAATAAAAATAGGTGAAACATGTTGAAACCACTTGCTATGAATAGAAAACACTTAGATATTAAAAAAATTTTAGGGTCTTCAATATTTTCTGGGAGTTTGAAAATCTCGAAAAATGCAATAGATTTATTACGTAAATTTTGAAAATTTCAAAGTTTCAGAAAATTAATTTATCTTTCAGATAAATTAATAAAAATTGTTATATCATGTTGATAACATTAGGTAACAATAGGAAACGCTTAGAGTTTAAAAAAATTTTGGAGGTTTCGATACTTTACAGAAGTTTAAAAACTTTGAAAATTACGTTGAAAAACTATGCGAAATAAGCTAAAAAGTGATACTATTTGAGGTATATTTTGAAATTTTCAGAGTCTCAGAAAATTAATTCATCCTTAGGATAAATTAATGAAAATAGGTGAAACATGTTGAAACCACTTGCTATGAATAGAAAACACTTAGATATTAAAAAAATTTTAGGGTCTTCAATATTTTCTGGGAGTTTGAAAATCTCGAAAATGCAATAGATTTATTACGTAAATTTTGAAAATTTCAAAGTTTCAGAAAATTAATTTATCTTTCAGATAAATTAATAAAAATTGTTATATCATGTTGATAACATTAGGTAACAATAGGAAACGCTTAGATTTTAAAAAAATTTTGGAGGTTTCGATACTTTACAGAAGTTTAAATCTTTGAAAATTACGTTGAAAAACTATGCGAAATCAGCTAAAAAGTGATACTATTTGAGGTATATTTTGAAATTTTCAGAGTCTCAGAAAATTAATTCATCCTTAGGATAAATTAATGAAAATAGGTGAAACCTGTTGAAACCACTTGCCTATGAATAGAAAACACTTAGATATTAAAAAAATTTTAGGGTCTTCAATATTTTCTGGGAGTTTGAAAATCTCGAAAATGCAATAGATTTATTACGTAAATTTTGAAAATTTCAAAGTTTCAGAAAATTAATTTATCTTTCAGATAAATTAATAAAAATTGTTATATCATGTTGATAACATTAGGTAACAATAGCAAACTCTTAGATTTTAAAAAAATTTTGGAGGTTTCGATACTTTACAGAAGTTTAAAAACTTTGAAAATTACGTTGAAAAACTATGCGAAATCAGCTAAAAAGTGTTACTTTTTGAGGTATATTTTGAAATTTTCAGAGTTCAGAAAATTAATTCATCCTTAGGATAAATTAATGAAAATAGGTGAAACCTGTTGAAACCACTTGCTATGAATAGAAAACACTTAGATATTAAAAAAATTTTAGGGTCTTCAATATTTTCTGGGAGTTTGAAAATCTCGAAAATGCAATAGATTTATTACGTAAATTTTGAAAATTTCAAAGTTTCAGAAAATTAATTTATCTTTCAGATAAATTAATAAAAATTGTTATATCATGTTGATAACATTAGGTAACAATAGCAAACTCTTAGATTTTAAAAAAATTTTGGAGGTTTCGATACTTTACAGAAGTTTAAAAACTTTGAAAATTACGTTGAAAAACTATGCGAAATCAGCTAAAAAGTGTTACTTTTTGAGGTATATTTTGAAATTTTCAGAGTCTCAGAAAATTAATTCATCCTTAGGAGAAATTAATGAAAATAGGTGAAACATGTTGAAACCACTTGCTATGAATAGAAAACACTTAGATATTAAAAAAATTTTAGGGTCTTCAATATTTTCTGGGAGTTTGAATATCTCGAAAATGCAATAGATTTATTACGTAAATTTTGAAAATTTCAAAGTTTCAGAAAATTAATTTATCTTTCAGATAAATTAATAAAAATTGTTATATCATGTTGATAACATTAGGTAACAGTAGGAAACGCTTAGATTTTAAAAAAAAATTTTGGAGGTTTCGATACTTTACAGAAGTTTAAAAACTTTGAAAATTACGTTGAAAAACTATGCGAAATCAGCTAAAAAGTGATATTTTTTAAGTATATTTTGAAATTTTCAGAGTCTCAGAAAATTAATTCATCCTTAGATAAATTAATAAAAATAGGTGAGACATGTTGAAACCACTGGCTATGAATAGAAAACACTTAGATATTAAAAAAATTTTAGGGTCTTCAATATTTTCTGGGAGTTTGAATATCTCGTAAATGCAATAGATTTATTACGTAAATTTCGAAAATTTCAAAGTTTCAGAAAATTAATTTATCTTTCAGATAAATTAATAAAAATTGTTATATCATGTTGATAACATTAGGTAACAATAGGAAACGCTTAGATTTTAAAAAAATTTTGGAGGTTTCGATACTTTTTACAGAAGTTTAAAAACTTTGAAAATTACGTTGAAAAACTATGCGAAATCAGCTAAAAAGTGATACTTTTTGAGGTATATTTTGAAATTTTCAGAGTCTCAGAAAATTAATTCATCCTTAGGAGAAATTAATGAAAATAGGTGAAACATGTTGAAACCACTTGCTATGAATAGAAAACACTTAGATATTAAAAAAATTTTAGGGTCTTCAATATTTTCTGGGAGTTTGAAAATCTCGAAAATGCAATAGATTTATTACGTAAATTTTGAAAATTTCAAAGTTTCAGAAAATTAATTTATCTTTCAGATAAATTAATAAAAATTGTTATATCATGTTGATAACATTAGGTAACAATAGGAAACGCTTAGATTTTAAAAAAATTTTGGAGGTTTCGATATTTACAGAAGTTTAAAAACTTTGAAAATTACGTTGAAAAACTATGCGAAATCAGCTAAAAAGTGATACTTTTTGAGGTATATTTTGAAATTTTCAGAGTCTCAGAAAATTAATTCATCCTTAGGATAAATTAATAAAAATAGGTGAAACATGTTGAAACCACTTGCTATGAATAGAAAACACTTAGATATTAAAAAAATTTTAGGGTCTTCAATATTTTCTGGGAGTTTGAATATCTCGAAAATGCAATAGATTTATTACGTAAATTTTGAAAATTTCAAAGTTTCAGAAAATTAATTTATCTTTCAGATAAATTAATAAAAATTGTTATATCATGTTGATAACATTAGGTAACAATAGGAAACGCTTAGATTTTAAAAAATTTTGGAGGTTTCGATACTTTACAGAAGTTTATAAACTTTGAAAATTACGTTGAAAAACTATGCGAAATCAGCTAAAAAGTGATATTTTTTTAAGTATATTTTGAAATTTTCAGAGTCTCAGAAAATTAATTCATCCTTAGGATAAATTAATAAAAATAGGTGAAACATGTTGAAACCACTGGATATGAATAGAAAACACTTAGATATTAAAAAATTTTAGGGTCTTCAATATTTTCTGGGAGTTTGAATATCTCGTAAATGCAATAGATTTATTACGTAAATTTCGAAAATTTCAAAGTTTCAGAAAATTAATTTATCTTTCAGATAAATTAATAAAAATTGTTATATCATGTTGATAACATTAGGTAACAATAGGAAACGCTTAGAGTTTAAAAAAATTTTGGAGGTTTCGATACTTTACAGAAGTTTAAAAACTTTGAAAATTACGTTGAAAAACTATGCGAAATAAGCTAAAAAGTGATACTATTTGAGGTATATTTTGAAATTTTCAGAGTCTCAGAAAATTAATTCATCCTTAGGATAAATTAATGAAAATAGGTGAAACATGTTGAAACCACTTGCTATGAATAGAAAACACTTAGATATTAAAAAAATTTTAGGGTCTTCAATATTTTCTGGGAGTTTGAAAATCTCGAAAATGCAATAGATTTATTACGTAAATTTTGAAAATTTCAAAGTTTCAGAAAATTAATTTATCTTTCAGATAAATTAATAAAAATTGTTATATCATGTTGATAACATTAGGTAACAATAGCAAACTTTTCAGATTTTAAAAAATTTTTGGAGGTTTCGATACTTTTACTAGAAGTTTATAAACTTTGAAAATTACGTTGAAAAACTATGCGAAATCAGCTAAAAAGTGATACTTTTTGAGGTATATTTTGAAATTTTCAGAGTCTCAGAAAATTAATTCATCCTTAGGATAAATTAATAAAAATAGGTGAAACATGTTGAAACCACTGGCTATGAATAGAAAACACTTAGATATTAAAAAAATTTTAGGGTCTTCAATATTTTCTGGGAGTTTGAATATCTCGTAAATGCAATAGATTTATTACGTAAATTTCGAAAATTTCAAAGTTTCAGAAAATTAATTTATCTTTCAGATAAATTAATAAAATTGTTATATCATGTTGATAACATTAGGTAACAATAGGAAACGCTTAGATTTTAAAAAATTTTGGAGGTTTCGATACTTTACAGAAGTTTAAAAACTTTGAAAATTACGTTGAAAAACTATGCGAAATCAGCTAAAAAGTGATACTTTTTGAGGTATATTTTGAAATGTTCAGAGTCTCAGAAAATTAATTCATCCTTAGGATAAATTAATGAAAATAGGTGAAACATGTTGAAACCACTTGCTATGAATAGAAAACACTTAGATATTAAAAAAATTTTAGGGTCTTCAATATTTTCTGGGAGTTTGAAAATCTCGAAACTGCAATAGATTTATTACGTAAATTTTGAAAATTTCAAAGTTTCAGAAAATTAATTTATCTTTCAGATAAATTAATAAAAATTGTTATATCATGTTGATAACATTAGGTAACAATAGGAAACGCTTAGATTTTAAAAAAATTTTGGAGGTTTCGATACTTTACAGAAGTTTAAAAACTTTGAAAATTACGTTGAAAAACTATGCGAAATCAGCTAAAAAGTGATACTTTTTGAGGTATATTTTGAAATTTTCAAAGTCTAAGAAAATTAATTCATCCTTAGGATAAATTAATGAAAATAGGTGAAACATGTTGAAACCACTTGCTATGAATAGAAAACACTTAGATATTAAAAAAATTTTAGGGTCTTCAATATTTTCTGGGAGTTTGAAAATCTCGAAAATGCCATAGATTTATTACGTAAATTTTGAAAATTTCAAAGTTTCAGAAAATTAATTTATCTTTCAGATAAATTAATAAAAATTGTTATATCATGTTGATAACATTAGGTAACAATAGGAAACGCTTCGATTTTAAAAAAATTTTGGAGGTTTCGATACTTTACAGAAGTTTAAAAACTTTGAAAATTACGTTGAAAAACTATGCGAAATCAGCTAAAAAGTGATACTTTTTGAGGTATATTTTGAAATGTTCAGAGTCTCAGAAAATTAATTCATCCTTAGGATAAATTAATGAAAATAGGTGAAACATGTTGAAACCACTTGCTATGAATAGAAAACACTTAGATATTAAAAAAATTTTAGGGTCTTCAATATTTTCTGGGAGTTTGAAAATCTCGAAAATGCAATAGATTTATTACGTAAATTTTGAAAATTTCAAAGTTTCAGAAAATTAATTTATCTTTCAGATAAATTAATAAAAATTGTTATATCATGTTGATAACATTAGGTAACAATAGGAAACGCTTAGATTTTTAAAAAATTTTGGAGGTTTCGATACTTTACAGAAGTTTAAAAACTTTGAAAATTACGTTGAAAAACTATGCGAAATCAGCTAAAATGTGATACTTTTTGAGGTATATTTTGAAATTTTCAGAGTCTTCAGAAAATTAATTCATCCTTAGGATAAATTAATAAAAATAGGTGAAACATGTTGAAACCACTTGCTATGAATAGAAAACACTTAGATATTAAAAAAATTTTAGGGTCTTCAATATTTTCTGGGAGTTTGAAAATCTCGAAAATGCAATAGATTTATTACGTAAATTTTTGAAAATTTCAAAGTTTCAGAAAATTAATTTATCTTTCAGATAAATTAATAAAAATTGTTATATCATGTTGATAACATTAGGTAACAATAGGAAACGCTTAGATTTTAAAAAAATTTTGGAGGTTTCGATACTTTACAGAAGTTTAAATCTTTGAAAATTACGTTGAAAAACTATGCGAAATCAGCTAAAAAGTGATACTATTTGAGGTATATTTTGAAATTTTCAGAGTCTCAGAAAATTAATTCATCCTTAGGATAAATTAATGAAAATAGGTGAAACCTGTTGAAACCACTTGCTATGAATAGAAAACACTTAGATATTAAAAAAATTTTAGGGTCTTCAATATTTTCTGGGAGTTTGAAAATCTCGAAAATGCAATAGATTTATTACGTAAATTTTGAAAATTTCAAAGTTTCAGAAAATTAATTTATCTTTCAGATAAATTAATAAAAATTGTTATATCATGTTGATAACATTAGGTAACAATAGCAAACTCTTAGATTTTAAAAAAATTTTGGAGGTTTCGATACTTTACAGAAGTTTAAAAACTTTGAAAATTACGTTGAAAAACTATGCGAAATCAGCTAAAAAGTGTTACTTTTTGAGGTATATTTTGAAATTTTCAGAGTCTCAGAAAATTAATTCATCCTTAGGATAAATTAATGAAAATAGGTGAAACCTGTTGAAACCACTTGCTATGAATAGAAAACACTTAGATATTAAAAAAATTTTAGGGTCTTCAATATTTTCTGGGAGTTTGAAAATCTCGAAAATGCAATAGATTTATTACGTAAATTTTGAAAATTTCAAAGTTTCAGAAAATTAATTTATCTTTCAGATAAATTAATAAAAATTGTTATATCATGTTGATAACATTAGGTAACAATAGCAAACTCTTAGATTTTAAAAAATTTTGGAGGTTTCGATACTTTACAGAAGTTTAAAAACTTTGAAAATTACGTTGAAAAACTATGCGAAATCAGCTAAAAAGTGTTACTTTTTGAGGTATATTTTGAAATTTTCAGAGTCTCAGAAAATTAATTCATCCTTAGGAGAAATTAATGAAAATAGGTGAAACATGTTGAAACCACTTGCTATGAATAGAAAACACTTAGATATTAAAAAAATTTTAGGGTCTTCAATATTTTCTGGGAGTTTGAATATCTCGAAAATGCAATAGATTTATTACGTAAATTTTGAAAATTTCAAAGTTTCAGAAAATTAATTTATCTTTCAGATAAATTAATAAAAATTGTTATATCATGTTGATAACATTAGGTAACAGTAGGAAACGCTTAGATTTTAAAAAATTTTGGAGGTTTCGATACTTTACAGAAGTTTAAAAACTTTGAAAATTACGTTGAAAAACTATGCGAAATCAGCTAAAAAGTGATATTTTTTAAGTATATTTTGAAATTTTCAGAGTCTCAGAAAATTAATTCATCCTTAGGATAAATTAATAAAAATAGGTGAGACATGTTGAAACCACTGGCTATGAATAGAAAACACTTAGATATTAAAAAAATTTTAGGTCTTCAATATTTTCTGGGAGTTTGAATATCTCGTAAATGCAATAGATTTATTACGTAAATTTCGAAAATTTCAAAGTTTCAGAAAATTAATTTATCTTTCAGATAAATTAATAAAAATTGTTATATCATGTTGATAACATTAGGTAACAATAGGAAACGCTTAGATTTTAAAAAATTTTTGGAGGTTTCGATACTTTACAGAAGTTTAAAAACTTTGAAAATTACGTTGAAAAACTATGCGAAATCAGCTAAAAAGTGATACTTTTTGAGGTATATTTTGAAATTTTCAGAGTCTCAGAAAATTAATTCATCCTTAGGAGAAATTAATGAAAATAGGTGAAACATGTTGAAACCACTTGCTATGAATAGAAAACACTTAGATATTAAAAAAATTTTAGGGTCTTCAATATTTTCTGGGAGTTTGAAAATCTCGAAAATGCAATAGATTTATTACGTAAATTTTGAAAATTTCAAAGTTTCAGAAAATTAATTTATCTTTCAGATAAATTAATAAAAATTGTTATATCATGTTGATAACATTAGGTAACAATAGGAAACGCTTAGATTTTAAAAAATTTTGGAGGTTTCGATATTTACAGAAGTTTAAAAACTTTGAAAATTACGTTGAAAAACTATGCGAAATCAGCTAAAAAGTGATACTTTTTGAGGTATATTTTGAAATTTTCAGAGTCTCAGAAAATTAATTCATCCTTAGGATAAATTAATAAAAATAGGTGAAACATGTTGAAACCACTTGCTATGAATAGAAAACACTTAGATATTAAAAAAATTTTAGGGTCTTCAATATTTTCTGGGAGTTTGAATATCTCGAAAATGCAATAGATTTATTACGTAAATTTTGAAAATTTCAAAGTTTAGAAAATTAATTTATCTTTCAGATAAATTAATAAAAATTGTTATATCATGTTGATAACATTAGGTAACAATAGGAAACGCTTAGAGTTTAAAAAAATTTTGGAGGTTTCGATACTTTACAGAAGTTTAAAAACTTTGAAAATTACGTTGAAAAACTATGCGAAATAAGCTAAAAAGTGATACTATTTGAGGTATATTTTGAAATTTTCAGAGTCTCAGAAAATTAATTCATCCTTAGGATAAATTAATGAAAATAGGTGAAACATGTTGAAACCACTTGCTATGAATAGAAAACACTTAGATATTAAAAAAATTTTAGGGTCTTCAATATTTTCTGGGAGTTTGAAAATCTCGAAAATGCAATAGATTTATTACGTAAATTTTGAAAATTTCAAAGTTTCAGAAAATTAATTTATCTTTCAGATAAATTAATAAAAATTGTTATATCATGTTGATAACATTAGGTAACAATAGCAAACTCTTAGATTTTAAAAAAATTTTGGAGGTTTCGATACTTTACAGAAGTTTATATACTTTGAAAATTACGTTGAAAAACTATGCGAAATCAGCTAAAAAGTGATATTTTTTTAAGTATATTTTGAAATTTTCAGAGTTCAGAAAATTAATTCATCCTTAGGATAAATTAATAAAAATAGGTGAAACATGTTGAAACCACTGGATATGAATAGAAAACACTTAGATATTAAAAAAATTTTAGGGTCTTCAATATTTTCTGGGAGTTTGAATATCTCGTAAATGCAATAGATTGTTTATTACGTAAATTTCGAAAATTTCAAAGTTTCAGAAAATTAATTTATCTTTCAGATAAATTAATAAAAATTGTTATATCATGTTGATAACATTAGGTAACAATAGGAAACGCTTAGAGTTTAAAAAAATTTTGGAGGTTTCGATACTTTACAGAAGTTTAAAAACTTTGAAAATTACGTTGAAAAACTATGCGAAATAAGCTAAAAAGTGATACTATTTGAGGTATATTTTGAAATTTTCAGAGTCTCAGAAAATTAATTCATCCTTAGGATAAATTAATGAAAATAGGTGAAACATGTTGAAACCACTTGCTATGAATAGAAAACACTTAGATATTAAAAAAATTTTAGGGTCTTCAATATTTTCTGGGAGTTTGAAAATCTCGAAAATGCAATAGATTTATTACGTAAATTTTGAAAATTTCAAAGTTTCAGAAAATTAATTTATCTTTCAGATAAATTAATAAAAATTGTTATATCATGTTGATAACATTAGGTAACAATAGCAAACTCTTAGATTTTAAAAAAATTTTGGAGGTTTCGATACTTTACAGAAGTTTATAAACTTTGAAAATTACGTTGAAAAACTATGCGAAATCAGCTAAAAAGTGATACTTTTTGAGGTATATTTTGAAATTTTCAGAGTCTCAGAAAATTAATTCATCCTTAGGATAAATTAATAAAAATAGGTGAAACATGTTGAAACCACTGGCTATGAATAGAAAACACTTAGATATTAAAAAAATTTTAGGGTCTTCAATATTTTCTGGGAGTTTGAATATCTCGTAAATGCAATAGATTTATTACGTAAATTTCGAAAATTTCAAAGTTTCAGAAAATTAATTTATCTTTCAGATAAATTAATAAAAATTGTTATATCATGTTGATAACATTAGGTAACAATAGGAAACGCTTAGATTTTAAAAAAATTTTGAGGTTTCGATACTTTACAGAAGTTTAAAAACTTTGAAAATTACGTTGAAAAACTATGCGAAATCAGCTAAAAAGTGATACTTTTTGAGGTATATTTTGAAATGTTCAGAGTCTCAGAAAATTAATTCATCCTTAGGATAAATTAATGAAAATAGGTGAAACATGTTGAAACCACTTGCTATGAATAGAAAACACTTAGATATTAAAAAAATTTTAGGGTCTTCAATATTTTCTGGGAGTTTGAAAATCTCGAAACTGCAATAGATTTATTACGTAAATTTTGAAAATTTCAAAGTTTCAGAAAATTAATTTATCTTTCAGATAAATTAATAAAAATTGTTATATCATGTTGATAACATTAGGTAACAATAGGAAACGCTTAGATTTTAAAAAAATTTTGGAGGTTTCGATACTTTACAGAAGTTTAAAAACTTTGAAAATTACGTTGAAAAACTATGCGAAATCAGCTAAAAAGTGATACTTTTTGAGGTATATTTTGAAATTTTCAAAGTCTAAGAAAATTAATTCATCCTTAGGATAAATTAATGAAAATAGGTGAAACATGTTGAAACCACTTGCTATGAATAGAAAACACTTAGATATTAAAAAAATTTTAGGGTCTTCAATATTTTCTGGGAGTTTGAAAATCTCGAAAATGCCATAGATTTATTACGTAAATTTTGAAAATTTCAAAGTTTCAGAAAATTAATTTATCTTTCAGATAAATTAATAAAAATTGTTATATCATGTTGATAACATTAGGTAACAATAGGAAACGCTTCGATTTTAAAAAAATTTTGGAGGTTTCGATACTTTACAGAAGTTTAAAAACTTTGAAAATTACGTTGAAAAACTATGCGAAATCAGCTAAAAAGTGATACTTTTTGAGGTATATTTTGAAATGTTCAGAGTCTCAGAAAATTAATTCATCCTTAGGATAAATTAATGAAAATAGGTGAAACATGTTGAAACCACTTGCTATGAATAGAAAACACTTAGATATTAAAAAAATTTTAGGGTCTTCAATATTTTCTGGGAGTTTGAAAATCTCGAAAATGCAATAGATTTATTACGTAAATTTTGAAAATTTCAAAGTTTCAGAAAATTAATTTATCTTTCAGATAAATTAATAAAAATTGTTATATCATGTTGATAACATTAGGTAACAATAGGAAACGCTTAGATTTTAAAAAAATTTTGGAGGTTTCGATACTTTACAGAAGTTTAAAAACTTTGAAAATTACGTTGAAAAACTATGCGAAATCAGCTAAAATGTGATACTTTTTGAGGTATATTTTGAAATTTTCAGAGTCTCAGAAAATTAATTCATCCTTAGGATAAATTAATAAAAATAGGTGAAACATGTTGAAACCACTTGCTATGAATAGAAAACACTTAGATATTAAAAAAATTTTAGGGTCTTCAATATTTTCTGGGAGTTTGAAAATCTCGAAAATGCAATAGATTTATTACGTAAATTTTGAAAATTTCAAAGTTTCAGAAAATTAATTTATCTTTCAGATAAATTAATAAAAATTGTTATATCATGTTGATAACATTAGGTAACAATAGGAAACGCTTAGATTTTAAAAAAATTTTGGAGGTTTCGATACTTTACAGAAGTTTAAATACTTTGAAAATTACGTTGAAAAACTATGCGAAATCAGCTAAAAAGTGATACTTTTTGAGGTATATTTTGAAATTTTCAGAGTCTCAGAAAATTAATTCATCCTTAGGATAAATTAATGAAAATAGGTGAAACATGTTGAAACCACTTGCTATGAATAGAAAACACTTAGATATTAAAAAAATTTTAGGGTCTTCAATATTTTCTGGGAGTTTGAAAATCTCGAAAATGCAATAGATTTATTAGGTAAATTTTGAAAATTTCAAAGTTTCAGAAAATTAATTTATCTTTCAGATAAATTAATAAAAATTGTTATATCATGTTGATAACATTAGGTAACAATAGGAAACGCTTAGATTTTAAAAAAATTTTGAGGTTTCGATACTTTACAGAAGTTTAAAAACTTTGAAAATTACGTTGAAAAACTATGCGAAATCAGCTAAAAAGTGATACTTTTTGAGGTATATTTTGAAATTTTCAAAGTTTAAGAAAATTAATTCATCCTTAGGATAAATTAATGAAAATAGGTGAAACATGTTGAAACCACTTGCTATGAATAGAAAACACTTAGATATTAAAAAAATTTTAGGGTCTTCAATATTTTCTGGGAGTTTGAAAATCTCGAAAATGCAATAGATTTATTACGTAAATTTTGAAAATTTCAAAGTTTCAGAAAATTAATTTATCTTTCAGATAAATTAATAAAAATTGTTATATCATGTTGATAACATTAGGTAACAATAGGAAACGCTTAGATTTTAAAAAAATTTTGGAGGTTTCGATACTTTACAGAAGTTTAAAAACTTTGAAAATTCCGTTGAAAAACTATGCGAAATCAGCTAAAAAGTGATACTTTTTGAGGTATATTTTGAAATTTTCAAAGTCTAAGAAAATTAATTCATCCTTAGGATAAATTAATGAAAATAGGTGAAACATGTTGAAACCACTTACTATGAATAGAAAACACTTAGATATTAAAAAAATTTTAGGGTCTTCAATATTTTCTGGGAGTTTGAAAATCTCGAAAATGCAATAGATTTATTACGTAAATTTTGAAAATTTCAAAGTTTCAGAAAATTAATTTATCTTTCAGATAAATTAATAAAAATTGTTATATCATGTTGATAACATTAGGTAACAATAGGAAACGCTTAGATTTTAAAAAAATTTTGGAGGTTTCGATACTTTACAGAAGTTTAAAAACTTTGAAAATTACGTTGAAAAACTATGCGAAATCAGCTAAAAAGTGATACTTTTTGAGGTATATTTTGAAATTTTCAGAGTCTCAGAAAATTAATTCATCCTTATGATAAATTAATAAAAATAGGTGAAACATGTTGAAACCACTTGCTATGAATAGAAAACACTTAGATATTAAAAAAATTTTAGGGTCTTCAATATTTTCTGGGAGTTTGAAAATCTCGAAAATGCAATAGATTTATTACGTAAATTTTGAAAATTTCAAAGTTTCAGAAAATTAATTTATCTTTCAGATAAATTAATAAAAATTGTTATATCATGTTGATAACATTAGGTAACAATAGGAAACGCTTAGATTTTTAAAAAATTTTGGAGGTTTCGATACTTTACAGAAGTTTAAAAACTTTGAAAATTACGTTGAAAAACTATGCGAAATCAGCTAAAAAGTGATACTTTTTGAGGTATATTTTGAAATTTTCAGAGTCTCAGAAAATTAATTCATCCTTAGGATAAATTAATGAAAATAGGTGAAACATGTTGAAACCACTTGCTATGAATAGAAAACACTTAGATATTAAAAAAATTTCAGGGTCTTCAATATTTTCTGGGAGTTTGAAAATCTCGAAAATGCAATAGATTTATTACGTAAATTTTGAAAATTTCAAAGTTTCAGAAAATTAATTTATCTTTCAGATAAATTAATAAAAATTGTTATATCATGTTGATAACATTAGGTAACAATAGGAAACGCTTAGATTTTAAAAAAATTTTGGAGGTTTCGATACTTTACAGAAGTTTAAAAACTTTGAAAATTACGTTGAAAAACTATGCGAAATCAGCTAAAAAGTGATACTTTTTGAGGTATATTTTGAAATTTTCAGAGTCTCAGAAAATTAATTCATCCTTATGATAAATTAATAAAAATAGGTGAAACATGTTGAAACCACTTGCTATGAATAGAAAACACTTAGATATTAAAAAAATTTTAGGGTCTTCAATATTTTCTGGGAGTTTGAAAATCTCGAAAATGCAATAGATTTATTACGTAAATTTTGAAAATTTCAAAGTTTCAGAAAATTAATTTATCTTTCAGATAAATTAATAAAAATTGTTATATCATGTTGATAACATTAGGTAACAATAGGAAACGCTTAGATTTTTAAAAAATTTTGGAGGTTTCGATACTTTACAGAAGTTTAAAAACTTTGAAAATTACGTTGAAAAACTATGCGAAATCAGCTAAAAAGTGATACTTTTTGAGGTATATTTTGAAATTTTCAGAGTCTCAGAAAATTAATTCATCCTTAGGATAAATTAATGAAAATAGGTGAAACATGTTGAAACCACTTGCTATGAATAGAAAACACTTAGATATTAAAAAAATTTCAGGGTCTTCAATATTTTCTGGGAGTTTGAAAATCTCGAAAATGCAATAGATTTATTACGTAAATTTTGAAAATTTCAAAGTTTCAGATAATTAATTTATCTTTCAGATAAATTAATAAAAATTGTTATATCATGTTGATAACATTAGGTAACAATAGGAAACGCTTAGATTTTAAAAAAATTTTGGAGGTTTCGATACTTTACAGAAGTTTAAAAACTTTGAAAATTACGTTGAAAAACTATGCGAAATCAGCTAAAAAGTGATACTTTTTGAGGTATATTTTGAAATTTTCAGAGTCTCAGAAAATTAATTCATCCTTAGGAAAAATTAATAAAAATAGGTGAAACATGTTGAAACCACTTGCTATGAATAGAAAACACTTAGATATTAAAAAGATTTTAGCGTCTTCAATATTTTCTGGGAGTTTGAAAATCTCGAAAATGCAATAGATTTATTACGTAAATTTTGAAAATTTCAAAGTTTCAGATAATTAATTTATCTTTCAGATAAATTAATAAAAATTGTTATATCATGTTGATAACATTAGGTAACAATAGGAAACGCTTAGATTTTTAAAAAATTTTGGAGGTTTCGATACTTTACAGAAGTTTAAAAACTTTGAAAATTACGTTGAAAAACTATGCGAAATCAGCTAAAAAGTGATACTTTTTGAGGTATATTTTGAAATTTTCAGAGTCTCAGAAAATTAATTCATCCTTAGGATAAATTAATGAAAATAGGTGAAACATGTTGAAACCACTTGCTATGAATAGAAAACACTTAGATATTAAAAAAATATCAGGGCCTTCAATATTTTCTGGAGTTTGAAAATCTCGAAAATGCAATAGATTTATTACGTAAATTTTGAAAATTTCAAAGTTTCAGAAAATTAATTTATCTTTCAGATAAATTAATAAAAATTGTTATATCATGTTGATAACATTAGGTAACAATAGGAAACGCTTAGATTTTAAAAAATTTTGGAGGTTTCGATACTTTACAGAAGTTTAAAACTTTGAAAATTACGTTGAAAAACTATGCGAAATCAGCTAAAAAGTGATACTTTTTGAGGTATATTTTGAAATTTTCAGAGTCTAAGAAAATTAATTCATCCTTAGGATAAATTAATGAAAATAGGTGAAACATGTTGAAACCACTTGCTATGAATAGAAAACACTTAGATATTAAAAGAATTTTAGGGTCTTCAATATTTTCTGGGAGTTTGAAAATCTCGAAAATGCAATAGATTTATTACGTAAATTTTGAAAATTTCAAAGTTTCAGAAAATTAATTTATCTTTCAGATAAATTAATAAAAATTGTTATATCATGTTGATAACATTAGGTAACAATAGGAAACGCTACGATTTTTAAAAAATTTTGGAGGTTTCGATACTTTACAGAAGTTTAAAAACTTTGAAAATTACGTTGAAAAACTATGCGAAATCAGCTAAAAAGTGATACTTTTTGAGGTATATTTTGAAATTTTCAGAGTCTTCAGAAAATTAATTCATCCTTAGGATAAATTAATAAAAATAGGTGAAACATGTTGAAACCACTTGCTATGAATAGAAAACACTTAGATATTAAAAAAATTTTAGGGTCTTCAATATTTTCTGGGAGTTTGAAAATCTCGAAAATGCAATAGATTTATTACGTAAATTTTGAAAATTTCAAAGTTTCAGAAAAATTAATTTATCTTTCAGATAAATTAATAAAAATTGTTATATCATGTTGATAACATTAGGTAAGAATAGGAAACGCTTAGATTTTAAAAAAATTTGGAGGTTTCGATACTTTACAGAAGTTTAAAAACTTTGAAAATTACGTTGAAAAACTATGCGAAATCAGCTAAAAAGTGATACTTTTTGAGGTATATTTTGAAATTTTCAGAGTCTCAGAAAATTAATTCATCCTTAGGATAAATTAATGAAAATAGGTGAAACATGTTGAAACCATTTGCTATGAATAGAAAACACTTAGATATTAAAAAATTTTAGGGTCTTCAATATTTTCTGGGAGTTTGAAAATCTCGAAAATGCAATAGATTTATTACGTAAATTTTGAAAATTTCAAAGTTTCAGAAAATTAATTTATCTTTCAGATAAATTAATAAAAATTGTTATATCATGTTGATAACATTAGGTAACAATAGGAAACGCTTAGATTTTAAAAAAAATTTTGGAGGTTTCGATACTTTACAGAAGTTTAAAAACTTTGAAAATTACGTTGAAAAACTATGCGAAATCAGCTAAAAAGTGATACTTTTTGAGGTATATTTTGAAATTTTCAGAGTCTCAGAAAATTAATTCATCCTTATGATAAATTAATAAAAATAGGTGAAACATGTTGAAACCACTTGCTATGAATAGAAAACACTTAGATATTAAAAAAATTTTAGGGTCTTCAATATTTTCTGGGAGTTTGAAAATCTCGAAAATGCAATAGATTTATTACGTAAATTTTGAAAATTTCAAAGTTTCAGAAAATTAATTTATCTTTCAGATAAATTAATAAAAATTGTTATATCATGTTGATAACATTAGGTAACAATAGGAAACGCTTAGATTTTTAAAAAATTTTGGAGGTTTCGATACTTTACAGAAGTTTAAAAACTTTGAAAATTACGTTGAAAAACTATGCGAAATCAGCTAAAAAGTGATACTTTTTGAGGTATATTTTGAAATTTTCAGAGTCTCAGAAAATTAATTCATCCTTAGGATAAATTAATGAAAATAGGTGAAACATGTTGAAACCACTTGCTATGAATAGAAAACACTTAGATATTAAAAAAATTTCAGGGTCTTCAATATTTTCTGGGAGTTTGAAAATCTCGAAAATGCAATAGATTTATTACGTAAATTTTGAAAATTTCAAAGTTTCAGAAAATTAATTTATCTTTCAGATAAATTAATAAAAATTGTTATATCATGTTGATAACATTAGGTAACAATAGGAAACGCTTAGATTTTTAAAAAATTTTGGAGGTTTCGATACTTTACAGAAGTTTAAAAACTTTGAAAATTACGTTGAAAAACTATGCGAAATCAGCTAAAAAGTGATACTTTTTGAGGTATATTTTGAAATTTTCAGAGTCTCAGAAAATTAATTCATCCTTAGGATAAATTAATGAAAATAGGTGAAACATGTTGAAACCACTTACTATGAATAGAAAACACTTAGATATTAAAAAAAAGTTTAGGGTCTTCAATATTTTCTGGGAGTTTGAAAATCTCGAAAATGCAATTGATTTATTACGTAAATTTTGAAAATTTCAAAGTTTCAGAAAATTAATTTATCTTTCAGATAAATTAATAAAAATTGTTATATCATGTTGATAACATTAGGTAACAATAGGAAACGCTTAGATTTTAAAAAAAATTTTGGAGGTTTCGATACTTTACAGAAGTTTAAAAACTTTGAAAATTACGTTGAAAAACTATGCGAAATCAGCTAAAAAGTGATACTTTTTGAGGTATATTTTGAAATGTTCAGAGTCTCAGAAAATTAATTCATCCTTAGGATAAATTAATGAAAATAGGTGAAACATGTTGAATCCACTTGCTATGAATAGAAAACACTTAGATATTAAAAAAATTTCAGGGTCTTCAATAATTTCTGGGAGTTTGAAAATCTCGAAAATGCAATAGATTTATTACGTAAATTTTGAAAATTTCAAAGTTTCAGAAAATTAATTTATCTTTCAGATAAATTAATAAAAATTGTTATATCATGTTGATAACATTAGGTAACAATAGGAAACGCTTAGATTTTAAAAAAATTTTGGAGGTTTCGATACTTTACAGAAGTTTAAAAACTTTGAAAATTACGTTGAAAAACTATGCGAAATCAGCTAAAAAGTGATACTTTTGAGGTATATTTTGAAATTTTCAGAGTCTCAGAAAATTAATTCATCCTTAGGATAAATTAATAAAAATAGGTGAAACATGTTGAAACCACTTGCTATGAATAGAAAACACTTAGATATTAAAAAAATTTTAGGGTCTTTCTGGGAGTTTGAAAATCTCGAAAATGCAATAGATTTATTACGTAAATTTTGAAAATTTCAAAGTTTCAGAAAATTAAAAATTGTTATATCATATTGATAACATTAGGTAACAATAGGAAACGCTTCGATTTTAAAAAAATTTTGGAGGTTTCGATACTTTACAGAAGTTTAAAACTTTGAAAATTACGTTGAAAAACTATGCGAAATCAGCTAAAAAGTGATACTTTTTGAGGTATATTTTGAAATTTTCAGAGTCTCAGAAAATTAATTCATCCTTAGGATAAATTAATAAAAATAGGTGAAACATGTTGAAACCACTTGCTATGAATAGAAAACACTTAGATATTAAAAAAATGTTAGGGTCTTCAATATTTTCTGGGAGTTTGAAAATCTCGAAAATGCAATAGATTTATTACGTAAATTTTGAAAATTTCAAAGTTTCAGAAAATTAATTTATCTTTCAGATAAATTAATAAAAATTGTTATATCATGTTGATAACATTAGGTAACAATAGGAAACGCTTAGATTTTAAAACAATTTTGGAGGTTTCGATACTTTACAGAAGTTTAAAAACTTTGAAAATTACGTTGAAAAACTATGCGAAATCAGCTAAAAAGTGATACTTTTTGAGGTATATTTTGAAATTTTCAGAGTCTCAGAAAATTAATTCATCCTTAGGAGAAATTAATGAAAATAGGTGAAACATGTTGAAACCACTTGCTATGAATAGAAAACACTTAGATATTAAAAAAATTTCAGGGTCTTCAATATTTTCTGGGAGTTTGAAAATCTCGAAAATGCAATAGATTTATTACGTAAATTTTGAAAATTTCAAAGTTTCAGAAAATTAATTTATCTTTCAGATAAATTAATAAAAATTGTTATATCATGTTGATAACATTAGGTAACAATAGGAAACGCTTAGATTTTAAAAAATTTTGGAGGTTTCGATACTTTACAGAAGTTTAAAAACTTTGAAAATTACGTTGAAAAACTATGCGAAATCAGCTAAAAAGTGATACTTTTTTAGGTATATTTTGAAATTTTCAGAGTCTCAGAAAATTAATTCATCCTTAGGATAAATTAATGAAAATAGGTGAAACATGTTGAAACCACTTGCTATGAATAGAAAACACTTAGATATTAAAAAAATTTTAGGGTCTTCAATATTTTCTGGGAGTTTGAAAATCTCGAAAATGCAATAGATTTATTACGTAAATTTTGAAAATTTCAAAGTTTCAGAAAATTAATTTATCTTTCAGATAAATTAATAAAAATTGTTATATCATGTTGATAACATTAGGTAACAATAGGAAACGCTTAGATTTTAAAAAAATTTTGGAGGTTTCGATACTTTACAGAAGTTTAAATCTTTGAAAATTACGTTGAAAAACTATGCGAAATCAGCTAAAAAGTGATACTTTTGAGGTATATTTTGAAATTTTCAGAGTCTCAGAAAATTAATTCATCTTTAGGATAAATTAATAAAAATAGGTGAAACCTGTTGAAACCACTTGCTATGAATAGAAAACACTTAGATATTAAAAAAATTTTAGGGTCTTTCTGGGAGTTTGAAAATCTCGAAAATGCAATAGATTTATTACGTAAATTTTGAAAATTTCAAAGTTTCAGAAAATTAAAAATTGTTATATCATGTTGATAACATTAGGTAACAATAGGAAACGCTTCGATTTTAAAAAAATTTTGGAGGTTTCGATACTTTACAGAAGTTTAAAACTTTGAAAATTACGTTGAAAAACTATGCGAAATCAGCTAAAAAGTGATACTTTTTGAGGTATATTTTGAAATTTTCAGAGTCTCAGAAAATTAATTCATCCTTAGGATAAATTAATAAAAATAGGTGAAACATGTTGAAACCACTTGCTATGAATAGAAAACACTTAGATATTAAAAAAATGTTAGGGTCTTCAATATTTTCTGGGAGTTTGAAAATCTCGAAAATGCAATAGATTTATTACGTAAATTTTGAAAATTTCAAAGTTTCAGAAAATTAATTTATCTTTCAGATAAATTAATAAAAATTGTTATATATCATGTTGATAACATTAGGTAACAATAGGAAACGCTTAGATTTTAAAACAATTTTGGAGGTTTCGATACTTTACAGAAGTTTAAAAACTTTGAAAATTACGTTGAAAAACTATGCGAAATCAGCTAAAAAGTGATACTTTTTGAGGTATATTTTGAAATTTTCAGAGTCTCAGAAAATTAATTCATCCTTAGGAGAAATTAATGAAAATAGGTGAAACATGTTGAAACCACTTGCTATGAATAGAAAACACTTAGATATTAAAAAAAATTTCAGGGTCTTCAATATTTTCTGGGAGTTTGAAAATCTCGAAAATGCAATAGATTTATTACGTAAATTTTGAAAATTTCAAAGTTTCAGAAAATTAATTTATCTTTCAGATAAATTAATAAAAATTGTTATATCATGTTGATAACATTAGGTAACAATAGGAAACGCTTAGATTTTAAAAAAATTTTGGAGGTTTCGATACTTTACAGAAGTTTAAAAACTTTGAAAATTACGTTGAAAAACTATGCGAAATCAGCTAAAAAGTGATACTTTTTTAGGTATATTTTGAAATTTTCAGAGTCTCAGAAAATTAATTCATCCTTAGGATAAATTAATGAAAATAGGTGAAACATGTTGAAACCACTTCTATGAATAGAAAACACTTAGATATTAAAAAAATTTTAGGGTCTTCAATATTTTCTGGGAGTTTGAAAATCTCGAAAATGCAATAGATTTATTACGTAAATTTTGAAAATTTCAAAGTTTCAGAAAATTAATTTATCTTTCAGATAAATTAATAAAAATTGTTATATCATGTTGATAAAATTAGGTAACAATAGGAAACGCTTAGATTTTAAAAAATTTTGGAGGTTTCGATACTTTACAGAAGTTTAAAAACTTTGAAAATTACGTTGAAAAACTATGCGAAATCAGCTAAAAAGTGATACTTTTTGAGGTATATTTTGAAATTTTCAGAGTCTCAGAAAATTAATTCATCCTTAGGATAAATTAATGAAAATAGGTGAAACATGTTGAAACCACTTGCTATGAATAGAAAACACTTAGATATTAAAAAAATTTCAGGGTCTTCAATATTTTCTGGGAGTTTGAAAATCTCGAAAATGCAATAGATTTATTACGTAAATTTTGAAAATTTCAAAGTTTCAGAAAATTAATTTATCTTTCAGATAAATTAATAAAAATTGTTATATCATGTTGATAACATTAGGTAACAATAGGAAACGCTTAGATTTATAAAAAATTTTGGAGGTTTCGATACTTTACAGAGGTTTAAAAACTTTGAAAATTACGTTGAAAAACTATGCGAAATCAGCTAAAAAGTGATACTTTTTGAGGTATATTTTGAAATTTTCAGAGTCTCAGAAAATTAATTCATCCTTAGGATAAATTAATAAAAATAGGTGAAACATGTTGAAACCACGTGCTATGAATAGAAAACACTTAGATATTAAAAAGATTTTAGGGTCTTCAATATTTTCTGGGAGTTTGAAAATCTCGAAAATGCAATAGATTTATTACGTAAATTTTGAAAATTTCAAAGTTTCAGAAAATTAATTTATCTTTCAGATAAATTAATAAAAATTGTTATATCATGTTGATAACATTAGGTAACAATAGGAAACGCTTAGATTTTTAAAAAATTTTGGAGTTTTCGATACTTTACAGAGGTTAAAACTTTGAAAATTACGTTGAAAAACTATGCGAAATCAGCTAAAAAGTGATACTTTTTGAGGTATATTTTGAAATTTTCAGAGTCTCAGAAAATTAATTCATCCTTAGGATAAATTAATGAAAATAGGTGAAACATGTTGAAACCACTTGCTATGAATAGAAAACACTTAGATATTAAAAAAATTTCAGGGTCTTCAATATTTTCTGGGAGTTTGAAAATCTCGAAAATGCAATAGATTTATTACGTAAATTTTGAAAATTTCAAAGTTTCAGAAAATTAATTTATCTTTCAGATAAATTAATAAAAATTGTTATATCATGTTGATAACATTAGGTAACAATAGGAAACGCTTAGATTTTTAAAAAATTTTGGAGGTTTCGATACTTTACAGAGGTTTAAAAACTTTGAAAATTACGTTGAAAAACTATGCGAAATCAGCTAAAAAGTGATACTTTTTGAGGTATATTTTGAAATTTTCAGAGTCTCAGAAAATTAATTCATCCTTAGGATAAATTAATAAAAATAGGTGAAACATGTTGAAACCACGTGCTATGAATAGAAAACACTCAGATATTAAAAAGATTTTAGGGTCTTCAATATTTTCTGGGAGTTTGAAAATCTCGAAAATGCAATAGATTTATTACGTAAATTTTGAAAATTTCAAAGTTTCAGAAAATTAATTTATCTTTCAGATAAATTAATAAAAATTGTTATATCATGTTGATAACATTAGGTAACAATAGGAAACGCTTAGATTTTAAAAAAATTTTGGAGGTTTCGATACTTTACAGAAGTTTAAAAACTTTGAAAATTACGTTGAAAAACTATGCGAAATCAGCTAAAAAGTGATACTTTTTGAGGTATATTTTGAAATTTTCAGAGTCTCAGAAAATTAATTCATCCTTAGGAGAAATTAATGAAAATAGGTGAAACATGTTGAAACCACTTGCTATGAATAGAAAACACTTAGATATTAAAAAAATTTCAGGGTCTTCAATATTTTCTGGGAGTTTGAAAATCTCGAAAATGCAATAGATTTATTACGTAAATTTTGAAAATTTCAAAGTTTCAGAAAATTAATTTATCTTTCAGATAAATTAATAAAAATTGTTATATCATGTTGATAACATTAGGTAACAATAGGAAACGCTTAGATTTTTAAAAAATTTTGGAGGTTTCGATACTTTACAGAGGTTTAAAAACTTTGAAAATTACGTTGAAAAACTATGCGAAATCAGCTAAAAAGTGATACTTTTTGAGGTATATTTTGAAATTTTCAGAGTCTCAGAAAATTAATTCATCCTTAGGATAAATTAATAAAAATAGGTGAAACATGTTGAAACCACGTGCTATGAATAGAAAACACTCAGATATTAAAAAGATTTTAGGGTCTTCAATATTTTCTGGGAGTTTGAAAATCTCGAAAATGCAATAGATTTATTACGTAAATTTTGAAAATTTCAAAGTTTCAGAAAATTAATTTATCTTTCAGATAAATTAATAAAAATTGTTATATCATGTTGATAACATTAGGTAACAATAGGAAACGCTTAGATTTTAAAAAATTTTGGAGGTTTCGATACTTTACAGAAGTTTAAAAACTTTGAAAATTACGTTGAAAAACTATGCGAAATCAGCTAAAAAGTGATACTTTTTGAGGTATATTTTGAAATTTTCAGAGTCTCAGAAAATTAATTCATCCTTAGGAGAAATTAATGAAAATAGGTGAAACATGTTGAAACCACTTGCTATGAATAGAAAACACTTAGATATTAAAAAAATTTCAGGGTCTTCAATATTTTCTGGGAGTTTGAAAATCTCGAAAATGCAATAGATTTATTACGTAAATTTTGAAAATTTCAAAGTTTCAGAAAATTAATTTATCTTTCAGATAAATTAATAAAAATTGTTATATCATGTTGATAACATTAGGTAACAATAGGAAACGCTTAGATTTTTTAAAAAAATTTTTGGAGGTTTCGATACTTTACGTAGAAGTTTAAAAACTTTGAAAATTACGTTGAAAAACTATGCGAAATCAGCTAAAAAGTGATACTTTTTTAGGTATATTTTGAAATTTTCAGAGTCTCAGAAAATTAATTCATCCTTAGGATAAATTAATGAAAATAGGTGAAACATGTTGAAACCACTTGCTATGAATAGAAAACACTTAGATATTAAAAAAATTTTAGGGTCTTCAATATTTTCTGGGAGTTTGAAAATCTCGAAAATGCAATAGATTTATTACGTAAATTTTGAAAATTTCAAAGTTTCAGAAAATTAATTTATCTTTCAGATAAATTAATAAAAATTGTTATATCATGTTGATAACATTAGGTAACAATAGGAAACGCTTAGATTTTAAAAAAATTTTGGAGGTTTCGATACTTTACAGAAGTTTAAATCTTTGAAAATTACGTTGAAAAACTATGCGAAATCAGCTAAAAAAGTGATACTTTTTGAGGTATATTTTGAAATTTTCAGAGTCTCAGAAAATTAATTCATCCTTAGGATAAATTAATGAAAATAGGTGAAACATGTTGAAACCACTTGCTATGAATAGAAAACACTTAGATATTAAAAAAATTTTAGGGTCTTCAATATTTTCTGGGAGTTTGAAAATCTCGAAAATGCAATAGATTTATTACGTAAATTTTGAAAATTTCAAAGTTTCAGAAAATTAATTTATCTTTCAGATAAATTAATAAAAATTGTTATATCATGTTGATAACATTAGGTAACAATAGGAAACGCTTAGATTTTAAAAAAATTTTGGAGGTTTCGATACTTTACAGAAGTTTAAATCTTTGAAAATTACGTTGAAAAACTATGCGAAATCAGCTAAAAAGTGATACTTTTTGAGGTATATTTTGAAATTTTCAGAGTCTCAGAAAATTAATTCATCCTTAGGATAAATTAATAAAAATAGGTGAAACATGTTGAAACCACTTGCTATGAATAGAAAACACTTAGATATTAAAAAAATTTTAGGGTCTTTCTGGGAGTTTGAAAATCTCGAAAATGCAATAGATTTATTACGTAAATTTTGAAAATTTCAAAGTTTCAGAAAATTAAAAATTGTTATATCATGTTGATAACATTAGGTAACAATAGGAAACGCTTCGATTTTAAAAAAATTTTGGAGGTTTCGATAGTTTACAGAAGTTTAAAACTTTGAAAATTACGTTGAAAAACTATGCGAAATCAGCTAAAAAGTGATACTTTTTGAGGTATATTTTGAAATTTTCAGAGTCTCAGAAAATTAATTCATCCTTAGGATAAATTAATAAAAATAGGTGAAACATGTTGAAACCACTTGCTATGAATAGAAAACACTTAGATATTAAAAAAATGTTAGGGTCTTCAATATTTTCTGGGAGTTTGAAAATCTCGAAAATGCAATAGATTTATTACGTAAATTTTGAAAATTTCAAAGTTTCAGAAAATTAATTTATCTTTCAGATAAATTAATAAAAATTGTTATATCATGTTGATAACATTAGGTAACAATAGGAAACGCTTAGATTTTAAAA
>JBBBDQ010025441.1:0-5000 GCA_037127315.1 Ascarosepion bandense
CCATTTCGATATGACGATCCCCACGGGGAGCGACACATCACCTCAGCAACAGAAAAAAACCTTTCAGAAACTGGAGAAAAATTAGTCTACTTTTCCTTTTTAAATAGATTGCAAAGAAATTAAAAAATAAATAATAATAAAATAAAATAAAATAAAATAAAATAAAAATAAAAATAAAGGGAAAGAAAAAGAAAAGGAAAAAGAAAAAGAAAAGGATAGAATAAAATCAAATAAATAAGAAAAGAAAAAAAATTGACATCGTCTGGGTTTGCAAAAAAAAGGGGAGAATGTAACTAAAAATTAACAGACCCCGTGTTGAATCATTTAAAGCAACACGGAAAAAAGTTGGTAAGAGAGATAAAAGAAGGAAGGGAGGGAAAAAGAAAGAAACTAAAGAAAAAAATTTTTTTTAAATATTACAGACGCTGGACAAATTCAAAAATCTAATTTCCCCAAAACGTTGAAGTATTAAAAAAAGCCTTTACTTAAAAAGGCATAAATTATTGATAAAAGGGAATAAAAAGATATAGGATTTGAAATAAAATTATTTTTTTTTTTTTTATAAAAAAATTAGGTCATTTGAAATTAAACTAAATAAAGACAATACTAGGTAAAAAAAATTACAATTATTATATATACATATCAATAGAAGTACACACACACATATATATATATATATATATATATATATATACACACACACACCATTTAACGAATAAGAATACATATATACATACACATACACACACATACATTCAATTTATTACACACTAATATACATATACATGCGCATACACACATATATATATATATGTGTGTGTACACACCTATATACAAAAAATTCATATAGACATAATATACATGTGTACACATACATGCACACATATACACACACACGCACACACATAGACATAATATACATGTGTACACATACATGCACACATATACACACACACGCACACACACATATATATATATATATATATATATATATATATATATATATTCTTTATGCACTCACACATACATATTAATGAATATTATGAAAAGGAGCATCTACATAGCTAAAAAAATTTTTTTCCAAAATAACATATAGCCCACATACATAAATACATATATACAAATATGCACATCCACACACAAACATACACATAAAAAAAAAAAAAAAAAAAAAAAAAAAAAAAAAAAAAAAAAAAAAAAAATTAAAATTAAAATTAAAAAATTTTTTTAAAATAATAAAAAATTATAGAAAAATATAGAATTTAAAAATTAAAAATTAGAAGTTAAATTTTAAAATCCGCCCTATGGCGGCACTTGTTTATAAATTCCCTTCTAAAGTTCAAAAGTAAGTCCTGATGAGGATACTTCAAAATCAGAATCTTCTCCAATAAACACAGACGACACCTATCACGAAAACTTTTAGGAGTACAAGCTGAGCCTATTAATTTCCAGCTGATTATGGGGTCCTGCCCCTCCTCCTTCATTTCCCAGAACCTACGTGACAGTGCCGTCTGGAATCTCTGTTTAGGGTTCGAAAACGAGTACCTGTGATTATAAAGCCTCTGTTTGAAAGAGCCCGCGGACATGCCAATATAGCTCCGGTAACTGTCCTTGTTATTAGATGGAGAAATGCGGGCTTCATAAATTACATGAGTGGATTTACATTTGCCTTGCACCGGGCAGGCATCCACAGAATAACAATTGCATTTGTCGACAATTCCGGATTTAGCTTCCGTATTATTTAGGTTCGTTAAAACTTGTTTATTGTGGGAATTAATTATATTATCTATATTAGAGGTGCAAGAATAACTAATTTTTAGGGTGAATCTATTAAAAATTTTATTTAAGGGATTGTTATTATTATTAAAATGTTTATCAATTAATTTGAGAAAATACCTACCAATATTTATATTAGTTAGCTTACAATAAGGAGGGTTAAACCAAATTATCTTCCTTTTTCTACATTTTCGGGTGTTTTTAGTTTTTGAAGATTCAGGGTTTATAGCAGGCTTATCATACTTTAACTTATTAACAAAACCGCTTTTCTGAAGGGCCTTATCGTAAATTTCTTTGCTTGCGTTGAAAATTTTTATATTGGAAGATAATTGGTTAACCCTATTATTTACTATCTTGGGTATTTGTCTTATAATATTCTTAGGGTGGTTGGATAAACTATTTATATAGGTGGGGGAACTATTTTCTTTGAGGAAGGGTTGGTAGGAACCATTCTTTAAGTTAAGGGTGATATCTAGATAGTTTACAATTTTGAGATTGGAAGTAACCTCAACCTTAAAACCAAGAAAATTTAGGGCTCTGATAATTTTCTTATGTATTCTATTAGTGTAAGGCCCATTGGAATTGGGAATACATATCAGTCCATCATCCCGATATAGGCCTATTAGTTTAGGGTCTAAAAATCTACCTAAAATATCTAAAATATAAATGCCTATTAGATCTGATACCTGGGCAGAATCATAGGCTCCCATGGGGACATCAAAACCATCCTCAGGCCCTTTAGTCCAAGTAGAATTATCAAAGGTGAGAATAGATTTTCTAGCTCCCAGTATAATTCTATAGTCACAATCCGAAATATTAACATAACCCCTGGCAAAGTCTAAACAATCCACAAGAAGTTTTTTTGATATAGAGGAATAGAAATCCACAATATCAAATTTAAGGAAAGTGGATTTAGATTTGTCATTGATATTATCAAACCATTTTATGGTATCTAAGGAACTCTTCCAAAGATTCAGTTGTAAAATGGATTGTAACTCCTCTATTAAGTTCTTCAGAACCCCCCTAGAAACTATGCCTAATTCACTCTTAGTAGGATTAATTAGTCTAGTTTGTAATTTATTTTGGAAATTAGGCTTGTGGTCCTTAAATAAAATGTAAGCTTCTTTGGTAGAAATTTTTCCAATTCTATCACTAATATTTAGTTCATTTGCAAATTTAGCCATATCGGAGTTAATTTCTGATAAAATTAGGTTACCTCTGTCTATTTTGTAATGACTAGTTATACTATTTTTAAGGATATTTAGGTAATTGGTGGTATTACACTTGTAAATGTTATTTGATTTGTCCGATTTAATCCATAGGTCTTTGGAATTCTTTAAGGTATTAATGTTCGACTTTAATAAATCCTGGAATTCATTTGAAGTACCCCGGAACTTGATTTTGGGGATCAAATTAAAAAGGTCTTTTTCAAACGAGTTTAAAAATTTGCATACCGGTGGAGTTCTTAGAGTTTTCAAATCAAAGCACTCTGTAGAATCAGGAGAAGAATCCGTTGAACGCAGGTAAAAGTAGGCTTTCCATCGAAGTCTCCTCACAAAACTTTCAATTTTTTCCGTAAGATGAAAGAGAAAGGAATCCAGATTAGGAAAAGGAATATTCTTCAAAGAATACTCCGGGGTAAATTTCTCCATAGGAAAGGTGGTGTTGTATTGGTAGAAAAATCCGGGAATAAACCAAGAGAGCTCAACTACCAAAAGGTAGGAGCAAAATATTTTAATTCAGATACTTCAATCCAAAGGAAAAAAGCAGGAAGGTAAATTCCAAAAAACCCGATCCTAATTAATATTAAAAATTTATTTTAATATTAAAAAATGATACAGGAAGAGAGCTCCATGTAATAAAATATTACAGAGCAAATATATATATTAAAAAAGGATTAATTCAAAGATGTTGAATGGCCATTTCGATATGACGATCCCCACGGGGAGCGACACATCACCTCAGCAACAGAAAAAAACCTTTCAGAAACTGGAGAAAAATTAGTCTACTTTTCCTTTTTAAATAGATTGCAAAGAAATTAAAAAATAAATAATAATAAAATAAAATAAAATAAATAAAAATAAAAATAAAGGGAAAGAAAAAGAAAAGGAAAAAGAAAAAGAAAAGGATAGAATAAAATCAAATAAATAAGAAAAGAAAAAAAATTGACATCGTCTGGGTTTGCAAAAAAAAGGGGAGAATGTAACTAAAAATTAACAGACCCCGTGTTGAATCATTTAAAGCAACACGGAAAAAAGTTGGTAAGAGAGATAAAAGAAGGAAGGGAGGGAAAAAGAAAGAAACTAAAGAAAAAAATTTTTTTTAAATATTACAGACGCTGGACAAATTCAAAAATCTAATTTCCCCAAAACGTTGAAGTATTAAAAAAAGCCTTTACTTAAAAAGGCATAAATTATTGATAAAAGGGAATAAAAAGATATAGGATTTGAAATAAAATTATTTTTTTTAAAAAAATTAGGTCATTTGAAATTAAACTAAATAAAGACAATACTAGGTAAAAAAATTACAATTATTATATATACATATCAATAGAAGTACACACACACATATATATATATATATATATATATATATATATACACACACACACCATTTAACGAATAAGAATACATATATACATACACATACACACACATACATTCAATTTATTACACACTAATATACATATACATGCGCATACACACATATATATATATATGTGTGTGTACACACCTATATACAAAAAATTCATATAGACATAATATACATGTGTACACATACATGCACACATATACACACACACGCACACACATAGACATAATATACATGTGTACACATACATGCACACATATACACACACACGCACACACACATATATATATATATATATATATATATATATATATTCTTTATGCACTCACACATACATATTAATGAATATTATGAAAAGGAGCATTTACATAGCTAAAAAAATTTTTTTCCAAAATAACATATAGCCCACATACATAAATACATATATACAAATATGCACATCCACACACAAACATACACATAAAAAAAAAAAAAAAAAAAAAAAAAAAAAAAAAAAAAAAAAATTAAAATTAAAATTAAAAAATTTTTTTAAAATAATAAAAAATTATAGAAAAATATAGAATTTAAAAATTAAAAATTAGAAGTTAAATTTTAAAATCCGCCCTATGGCGGCACTTGTTTATAAATTCCCT
>JBBBDQ010025441.1:10000-12500 GCA_037127315.1 Ascarosepion bandense
AAAGTTTTCGTGATAGGTGTCGTCTGTGTTTATTGGAGAAGATTCTGATTTTGAAGTATCCTCATCAGGACTTACTTTTGAACTTTAGAAGGGAATTTATAAACAAGTGCCGCCATAGGGCGGATTTTAAAATTTAACTTCTAATTTTTAATTTTTAAATTCTATATTTTTCTATAATTTTTTATTATTTTAAAAAAATTTTTTAATTTTAATTTTAATTTTTTTTTTTTTTTTTTTTTTTTTTTTTTTTTTATGTGTATGTTTGTGTGTGGATGTGCATATTTGTATATATGTATTTATGTATGTGGGCTATATGTTATTTTGGAAAAAAATTTTTTTAGCTATGTAAATGCTCCTTTTCATAATATTCATTAATATGTATGTGTGAGTGCATAAAGAATATATATATATATATATATATATATATATATATATATATGTGTGTGTGCGTGTGTGTGTATATGTGTGCATGTATGTGTACACATGTATATTATGTCTATGTGTGTGCGTGTGTGTGTATATGTGTGCATGTATGTGTACACATGTATATTATGTCTATATGAATTTTTTGTATATAGGTGTGTACACACACATATATATATATATGTGTGTATGCGCATGTATATGTATATTAGTGTGTAATAAATTGAATGTATGTGTGTGTATGTGTATGTATATATGTATTCTTATTCGTTAAATGGTGTGTGTGTGTATATATATATATATATATATATGTGTGTGTGTACTTCTATTGATATGTATATATAATAATTGTAATTTTTTTTACCTAGTATTGTCTTTATTTAGTTTAATTTCAAATGACCTAATTTTTTTAAAAAAAATAATTTTATTTCAAATCCTATATCTTTTTATTCCCTTTTATCAATAATTTATGCCTTTTTAAGTAAAGGCTTTTTTTAATACTTCAACGTTTTGGGGAAATTAGATTTTTGAATTTGTCCAGCGTCTGTAATATTTAAAAAAAATTTTTTTCTTTAGTTTCTTTCTTTTTCCCTCCCTTCCTTCTTTTATCTCTCTTACCAACTTTTTTCCGTGTTGCTTTAAATGATTCAACACGGGGTCTGTTAATTTTTAGTTACATTCTCCCCTTTTTTTTTTGCAAACCCAGACGATGTCAATTTTTTTTCTTTTCTTATTTATTTGATTTTATTCTATCCTTTTCTTTTTCTTTTTCCTTTTCTTTTTCTTTCCCTTTATTTTTATTTTTATTTTATTTTATTTTATTTTATTTTATTATTATTTATTTTTTAATTTCTTTGCAATCTATTTAAAAAGGAAAAGTAGACTAATTTTTCTCCAGTTTCTGAAAGGTTTTTTTCTGTTGCTGAGGTGATGTGTCGCTCCCCGTGGGGATCGTCATATCGAAATGGCCATTCAACATCTTTGAATTAATCCTTTTTTAATATATATATTTGCTCTGTAATATTTTATTACATGGAGCTCTCTTCCTGTATCATTTTTTAATATTAAAATAAATTTTTAATATTAATTAGGATCGGGTTTTTTGGAATTTACCTTCCTGCTTTTTTCCTTTGGATTGAAGTATCTGAATTAAAATATTTTGCTCCTACCTTTTGGTAGTTGAGCTCTCTTGGTTTATTCCCGGATTTTTTCTACCAATACAACACCACCTTTCCTATGGAGAAATTTACCCCGGAGTATTCTTTGAAGAATATTCCTTTTCCTAATCTGGATTCCTTTCTCTTTCATCTTACGGAAAAAATTGAAAGTTTTGTGAGGAGACTTCGATGGAAAGCCTACTTTTACCTGCGTTCAACGGATTCTTCTCCTGATTCTACAGAGTGCTTTGATTTGAAAACTCTAAGAACTCCACCGGTATGCAAATTTTTAAACTCGTTTGAAAAAGACCTTTTTAATTTGATCCCCAAAATCAAGTTCCGGGGTACTTCAAATGAATTCCAGGATTTATTAAAGTCGAACATTAATACCTTAAAGAATTCCAAAGACCTATGGATTAAATCGGACAAATCAAATAACATTTACAAGTGTAATACCACCAATTACCTAAATATCCTTAAAAATAGTATAACTAGTCATTACAAAATAGACAGAGGTAACCTAATTTTATCAGAAATTAACTCCGATATGGCTAAATTTGCAAATGAACTAAATATTAGTGATAGAATTGGAAAAATTTCTACCAAAGAAGCTTACATTTTATTTAAGGACCACAAGCCTAATTTCCAAAATAAATTACAAACTAGACTAATTAATCCTACTAAGAGTGAATTAGGCATAGTTTCTAGGGGGTTCTGAAGAACTTAATAGAGGAGTTACAATCCATTTTACAACTGAATCTTTGGAAGAGTTCCTTAGATACCATAAAATGGTTTGATAATATCAATGACAAATCTAAATCCACTTTCCTTAAATTTGATATTGTGGATTTCTATTCCTCTATATCAAAAAAACTTCTTGTGGATTGTTTAGACTTTGCCAGGGGTTATGTTAATATTTC
>JBBBDQ010025442.1:0-24559 GCA_037127315.1 Ascarosepion bandense
TCTGGGGAATTAGGTGGCCAGATGTAAGGGGTGATGTGATTGCAGAAATTGTTCAACAGCCATGACTGCATTCTGCTAGTGTTCCTTAAGAGGATGGTTGGTTCAAATGCAGCCCCACACATAATAATCAAGGTGGTTTCAGTCTGGGGAGTTAGGTGGCCAGATGTAAGGGGTGATGTGATTGCAGAAATTGTTCAACAGCCATGACTGCATTCTGCTAGTGTTCCTTAAGAGGATGGTTGGTTCAAATGCAGCCCCACACATAATAATCAAGGTGGTTTCAGTCTGGGGAGTTAGGTGGCCAGATGTAAGGGGTGATGTGATTGCAGAAATTGTTCAACAGCCATGACTGCATTCTGCTAGTGTTCCTTAAGAGGATGGTTGGTTCAAATGCAGCCCCACACATAATAATCAAGTTGGTTTCAGTCTGGGGAATTAGGTGGCCAGATGTAAGGGGTGATGTGATTGCAGAAATTGTTCAACAGCCATGACTGCATTCTGCTAGTGTTCCTTAAGAGGATGGTTGGTTCAAATGCAGCCCCACACATAATAATCAAGTTGGTTTCAGTCTGGGGAATTAGGTGGCCAGATGTAAGGGGTGATGTGATTGCAGAAATTGTTCAACAGCCATGACTGCATTCTGCTAGTGTTCCTTAAGAGGATGGTTGGTTCAAATGCAGCCCCACACATAATAATCAAGTTGGTTTCAGTCTGGGGAATTAGGTGGCCAGATGTAAGGGGTGATGTGGTTGCAGAAATTGTTCAACAGCCATGACTGCATTCTGGTAGTGTTCCTCGCCAAGAGGATGGTTTGGTTCAAATGCAGCCCCGCATAATAATCAAGGGTGGTTTCAGTCTGGGGAGTTGGGTAGCCCAGACAGAGGGTGATGTGGTGCAGAAATTGTTCAACAGCCATGACTGCATTTCTGCTAGTGTTCCTTAAGAGGATGGTTGGTTCAAATGCACGGCCCACACATAATAATCAAGTTGGTTTCAGTCTGGGAATTAGGTGGCCAGATGTAAGTGATGTGATTGCAGAAATTGTTCAACAGCCATGACTGCATTCTGCTAGTGTTCCTTAGGATGGTTGGTTCAAATGCATTTTACATAATAATCAAGTTGGTTTCAGTCTGGGAATTAGGTGGCCAGATGTAAGGGTGATGTGATTACAGAAATTGTTCAACATGCATGACTGCATTCTGCTAGTGTTCATAGAGGATGGTTGGTTCAAATGCAGCCCACACATAATAATCAGGTGGTTTCCAGTCTGGGAGTTGGTGGCCAGATGTAGAGGGTGATGTGATTACAGAAATTGTTCAACAGCCATGACTGCATTCTGCTAGTGTTCCTTAAGAGGATGGTTGGTTCAAATGCAGCTTACACATAATAATCAAGTTGGTTTCAGTCCTGAAATTAGGTGGCCAGATGTAAGAGGGGTGATAAGTTAGGAAATTGTTCTGTAGCCATGACTGCACATTCTGCTAGTGTGTTTCATACAAGAGGGATAGTTTGGTTCAAATGCAGCCCACTGTGTCAAGGGTGGTTTCAGTCTGGGGAGTTAGAGTGGCCAGATGTAAGGGTGATGTGATTGCAGGGGTAACAGCAGCCACTGACTGCATTCCTTCTAGGCTGTTCCTTAAAGAGGATGGTTGGTTCAAATGCTGGCCACGTAATCAGGGTTGGTTTTCAGTCTGGGAGTGGGTGGCCCAGATGTAGGGGGTGATGTGATTGCAGAAATTGTTCAACAGCCATGACTGCATTCTGCTAGTGTTCCTTAAGAGGATGGTTAGGTTCAAATGCAGCCCACATAATAATCAAGGTGGTTTCAGTCTGGGGAAGTTACTGGTGGCAGATGTAAGGGTGATGTGATTGCAGGGAAACTGATTTCGCAGCCATGACTGCATTCTGCTGAAGTGTTCCTTAAGAGGATGGTTGGTTCAAATGCAGCCCCACACATAATAATCAAGTTGGTTTCAGTCTGGGGAGTTGGTGTGGATGTGGGGGTGATGTGTGATTGAGAAATTGTTCAACAGCCATGACTGCATTCTGCTAGTGTTCATAAGAGGATGGTTGGTTCAAATACAACCCCACACATAATAATCAAGGTGGTTTCAGTCTGGGGAGTTAGGTGGCCAGATGTAAGGGGTGATGTGATTGCAGAAATTATTTCAGCCATGACTGCATTCTGCTAGTATTTCCTTAAGAGGATGGTTGGTTCAAATGCAATACACGTAATCAAGTTGGTTTCAGTCTGGGGAATTAGGTGGCCAGATGTAGAGGGTGATGTGATTGCAGAAATTGTTTCAGCAGCCATGACATTCTCGATAATTGTTCCTTAAGAGGATGGTTGGTTCAAATGCAGCCCCACTTTTTATACCTTAATCAGGTGGTTTCAGTCTGGGGAGTTAGGTGGCCAGATGTAAGGGGTGATGTGATTGCAGAAATTGTTCAACAGCCATGACTGCATTCTGCTAGTGTTCTAGAAGGATGGTTGGTTCAAATGCAGCCCCACACATAATAATCAAGTTGGTTTCAGTGTCTGGGAATTAGGTGGCCAGATGTAGGGGTGATGTGATTGCAGAAATTGTTCAGCAGCCATGACTGCATTCTGTAGTGTTCCTTAAGAGGATGGTTGGTTCAAATGCAGCCCCACACACGCTAATCAAGGTGGTTTCAGTCTGGGGAACCTGGGTGGCCAGATGTAAGGGTGATGTGATTGCAGAAATTGTTCAACAGCCATGACTGCATTCTGCTAGTGTTCCTTAGAGGATGGTTGGTTCAAAATGCAGCCCCACACATAATAATCAAGATTGGTTTCAGTCTGGGGAGTTGGAGCTGAGATGTAAGGGGTGATGTGATTGCCGAGGCTGTTTCAACAGCCATGACTGCATTCTGCTAGTGTTCCTTAAGAGGATGGTTCGGATTTTCAGCCCCACACATAATAATCAAGTTGGTTTCAGTCACAGAATTAGGTGGCCCAGATGTAAGGGGGTGATGTGATTGCAGAAATTGTTCAACAGCCATGACTGCATTCTGCTAGTGTTCCTTAAGAGGATGGTTGGTTCAAATGCAGCCCCACACATAATAATCAAGTTGGTTTCAATCTGGGGAATTAGGTGGCCAGATGTGGGGTGATGTGATTGCAGAAATTGTTCATGGCCATGACTGCATTCTGCTAGTGTTCCTTAAAGAGGATGGTTGGTTGAAGTACATTTACATAATAACATCAAGGTGGTTTCAGTCTGGGGAGTTAGGTGGCCAGATGTAAGGAATTTGATGTGATTGCAGAAATTGTTCAACAGCCATGACTGCATTCTGCTAGTGTTCCTTAAGAGGATGGTTGGTTCAAATGCAGCCCCACACATAATAATCCAAGTTGGTTTCAGTCTGGGAATTAGGTGGCCAGATGTAAAGGGTGAGTGGCGATTTACCAGAAATTGTTCAGCAGCCATGACTACATTCTGCTACAAATGTTCCATAGAGGATGAGTTGGTTCAAATGCAGCCCACATAATCAATTGGTTTCGAATCTGGGGAGTTCGGTAGCCCAACAGATGTAAGGGGTGATGTGATTGCAGAAATTGTTCAACAGCCATGACTGCATTCTGCTAGTGTTCCTTAAGAGAGGATGGTTGGTTCAAATACAGCCCCACACATAATAATCCAAAGGTGGTTCAGTCTGGGGAGTTAGGTGGCCAGATGCCAAGGGGTGATGTGATTGCAGGAGTGTTCAACAGCCACGAGCTGCATTCTGCTAGTGTTCCTTAAAGAGAGGATGGTTGGTTCAAATGCAGCCCCACATAATAATCAAGTTGGTTTCAGTCTGGGGAATTAGGTGGCCAGATGTAAGGGTGATGTGATTGCAGAAATTGTTCAACAGCCATGACTGCATTCTGCTAGTGTTCTCCAGAGATTGGTTGGTTCAAATGTGGCCCACACATAATAATCAAGGTGGTTTCAGTCTGGGGAGTTAGGTGGCCAGATGTAAGGGGTGATGTGATTGCAGAAATTGTTCAACAGCCATGACTGCATTCTGCTAGTGTTCCTTAAGAGAGGATGGTTGGTTCAAATGCAGCCCCACACATAATAATCAAGGTGGTTTCAGTCTGGGGAGTTAGGTGGCCAGATGTAAGGGGTGATGTGATTGCAGAAATTGTTCAACAGCCATGACTGCATTCTGCTAGTGTTCCTTAAGAGGATGGTTGGTTCAAATGCAGCCCACACATAATAATCAAGGTGGTTTCAGTCTGGGGAGTTAGGTGGCCAGATGTAAAGGGGTGATGTGATTGCAGAAATTGTTCAACAGCCATGACTGCATTCTGCTAGTGTTCCTTAAGAGGATGGTTGGTTCAAATGCAGCCCCACACATGTGTCAAGTTGGTTTCAGTCTGGGGAATTAGGTGGCCAGATGTAAGGGTGATGTGATTGCAGAAATTGTTCAACAGCCATGACTGCATTCTGCTAGTGTTCCTTAAGAGGATGGTTGGTTCCAAATGCAGCCCCACACATAATAATCAAGTTGGTTTCAGTCTGGGAATTAAGGTGGCCAGATGTAAGGGGTGATGTGATTGCAGAAATTGTTCAACAGCCATGACTGCATTCTGCTAGTGTTCCTTAAGAGGATGGTTGGTTCAAATGCAGCCCCACACATAATAATCAAGGTGGTTTCAGTCTGGGAGTTAGGTGGCCAGATGAGGTGATGTGATTGCGAAATTGTTCAACAGCCATGACTGCATTCTGCTAGTGTTCCTTAAGAGGATGGTTAGTTCAAATGCAGCCCCACACATAATAATCAAGGTGGTTTCAGTCTGGAAATTAGGTGGCCAGATGTAGAGGGTGATGTGATTGCAGAAATTGTTCAACAGCCATGACTGCATTTCTGCTAGTGTTCCTTAGAGGATGGTTGGTTCAAATGCAGCCCCACACATAATAATCAAGTTGGTTTCAGTCTGGGAATTAGGTGGCCAGATGTAGGGGGTGATGTGATTGCAGAAATTGTTCAACAGCCATGACTGCATTCTGCTAGTGTTCCTTAAAGAGGATGGTTGGTTCAAATGCAGCCCCACACATAATAATCAAGTTGGTTTTCAGTCTGGGAATTAGGTGGCCAGATGTAGGGGTGATGTGATTGCAGAAATTGTTCAACAGCCATGACTGCATTCTGCTAGTGTTCCTTAAGAGGATGGTTGGTTCAAATGCAGCCCCACACATAATAATCAAGTTGGTTTCAGTCTGGGGAGTGGGTGGCCAGATGTAAGGGGTGATGTGAGTGCCAGAAATTGTTCAGCAGCCATGACTGCATTCTGCTAGTGTTCCTTAAGAGGATGGTTGGTTCAAATACATCTCCACACACTGTGTCAAGGTGGTTTCAGTCTGGGGAGTTAGGTGGCCAGATGTAAGGGGTGATGTGATTGCAGAAATTGTTCAACAGCCATGACTGCATTCTGCTAGTGTTCCTTAAGAGGATGGTTGGTTCAAATGCAGCCCCACATAATAATCAAGTTGGTTTCAGTCTGGGGAGTTAGGTGGCCAGATGTAAGGGTGATGTGATTGCAGAAATTGTTCAACAGCCATGACTGCATTCTGCTAGTGTTCCTTAAGAGGATGGTTGGTTCAAATGCAGCCCCACCTGTGTCAGGGTGGTTTTCAGTCTGAGGGAGTTAGGTGGCCAGATGTAAGGGTGATGTGATTGCAGAAATTGTTCAACAGCCATGACTGCATTCTGCAGTGGTCTTAAGAGATGGTTGGGTTGTGCAGCCCATAATAATCAGGTGGTTTCCGATCATGAGAGGTTAGGTGGCCAGATGTAAAGGGGTGATGTGATTGCAGAAATTGTTCAACAGCCATGACTGCATTCTGCTAGTGTTCCTTAAGAGGATGGTTGGTTCAAATGCAGCCCCACACATAATAATCAAGGTGGTTTCAGTCTGGGGAGTTAGGTGGCCAGATGTAAGGGGTGATGTGATTGCAGAAATTGTTCAACAGCCATGACTGCATTCTGCTAGTGTTCCTTAAGAGGATGGTTGGTTCAAATGCTGACCCCACACATAATAATCAAGGTGGTTTCAGTCTGGGGAGTTAGGTGGCCAGATGTAAGGGGTGATGTGATTGCAGAAATTGTTCAACAGCCATGACTGCATTCTGCTAGTGTTCCTTAGAGGATGGTTGGTTCAAAATGCAGCCCCACACATAATAATCAAGGTGGTTTCAGTCTGGGGAGTTAGGTGGCCAGATGTAAGGGGTGATGTGATTGCAGAAATTGTTCAACAGCCACTGACTGCATTCTGCTAGTGTTCCTTAAGAGGATGGTTGGTTCAAATGCAGCCCCACACATAATAATCAAGGTGGTTTCAGTCTGGGAGTTAGGTGGCCAGATGTAAGGGAGTGATGTGATTGCAGAAATTGTTCAACAGCCATGACTGCATTCTGCTAGTGTTCCTTAAGAGGATGGTTGGTTCAAATGCAGCCCACACATAATAATCAAGGTGGTTTCAGTCTGGGAGTTAGGTGGCCAGATGTAAGGGTGATGTGATTGCAGAAATTGTTCAACAGCCATGACTGCATTCTGCTAGTGTTCCTTAAGAGGATGGTTGGTTCAAATGCAGCCCCACACATAATAATCAAGGTGGTTTCAGTCTGGGGAATTAGGTGGCCAGATGTAAAGGAGGTGATGTGATTGCAGAAATTGTTCAACAGCCATGACTGCATTCTGCTAGTGTTCCTTAAGAGGATGGTTGGTTCAAATGCAGCTACACATAATAATCAAGGTGGTTTCAGTCTGGGGAATTAAGGTGGCCAGATGTAAGGGGTGATGTGGTGCAGAAATTGTTCAACAGCCATGACTGCATTCTGCTAGTGTTCCTTAAGAGGATGGTTAGTTCAAATGCAGCCCCACACATAATAATCAAGGTGGTTTCAGTCTGGGAGTTGGGTGGCCAGATGTAAGGGGTGATGTGATTGCAGAAATTGTTCAACAGCCATGACTGCATTCTGCTAGTGTTCCTTAAGAGGATGGTTAGGATTCAAATGCAGCCCCACACATAATAATCAAGTTGGTTTCAGTCTGGGGGAGTTAGGTGGCCAGATGAAATTGATGTGATTGCAGAAATTGTTCAACAGCCATGACTGCATTCTGCTAGTGTTCCTTAAAGAGGATGGTTGGGTCAGACTAAGCCCCACACACTGTCATCAGGTGGTTTCAGTCTGGGAGTGGGTGACCCAGATGTGAGGTGATGTGATTGCAAGAATTGTTCAACAGCCATGACTGCATTCTGAGTGTTCCTTAAGAGGATGGTTGGTTCAAATGCAGCCCACACATAATAATCAAGGTGGTTTCAGTCTGGGGAGTTAGGTGGCCAGATGTAAGGGGTGATGTGATTGCAGAAATTGTTCAAGCAGCCATGACTGCATTCTGCTAGTGTTCCTTAAGAGGATGGTTGGTTCAAATGCAGCCCCACACATAATAATCAAGTTGGTTTCAGTCTGGGGAGTTAGGTGGCCAGATGTAAGGGGTGATGTGATTCCAGAAATTGTTCAACAGCCATGACTGCATTCTGCTAGTGTTCCTTAAGAGGATGGTTGGTTCAAATGCAGCCCCACACATAATGATCAAGGTGGTTTCAGTCTGGGGAATTAGGTGGCCAGATGTAAGGGGTGATGTGATTGCAGAAGTTGTTCAACAGCCATGACTGCATTCTGCTGAATGTTCCTTAGAGGATGGTTGGTTCAAATGCAGCCCCACACATAATAATCAAGGTGGTTTCAGTCTGGGGAGTTAGGTGGCCAGATGTAAGGGGTGATGTGATTGCAGAAATTGTTCAACAGCCATGACTGCATTCTGCTAGTGTTCCTTAAGAGGATGGTTGGTTCCAAATGCAGCCCCACATAATAATCCAAGGTGGTTTCAGTCTGGGAATTAGGTGGCCAGATGTAAGGAGTGATGTGATTGCAGAAATTGTTCAACAGCCATGACTGCATTCTGCTGGTGTGCTGGGGATGGTTGGTTCAAGTGGCCACACATAATAATCAAGGTGGTTTCAGTCTGGGAATTAGGTGGCCAGATGTAAGGGTGATGTGATTGCCGAAATTGTTCAACATACATGAGCTGCATTCTGCTAGTGTTCCTTAAGAGGATGGTTGGTTCAAATGCAGCCCCACATAATAATCAAGGTGGTTTCAGTCTGGGGAATTAGGTGGCCAGATGTAAGGGTGATATGATTGCAGGGGTGTTCAGCAGCCATGACTGCATTTCTGCTGGTGTTCCTTAAGAGGATGGTTGGTTCAAATGCAGCCCCACACACCAATAATCAAGGTGGTTTCCAGTCTGGGGAGTTAGGTGGCCAGATGTAAGGGGTGATGTGATTGCAGAAATTGTTCAACAGCCATGGCTACATTCTGCTAGTGTTCCTTAAGAGGATGGTTGGTTCAAATGCAGCCCCACACATAATAATCCAGGTGGTTTCAGTCTGGGGAGTTAGGTGGCCAGATGTAAGGGGTGATGTGATTGCAGAAATTGTTCAACAGCCATGACTGCATTCTGCTAGTGTTCCTTAAGAGGAATGGTTGGTTCAAATGCAGCCCCACATAATAATCAAGGTGGTTTCAGTCTGGGGAATTAAGGTGGCCAGATGTGAGGGTGATGTGTTGAGAAATTGTTCAACAGCCATGACTGCATTCTGCTAGTGTTCCTTAAGAGGATGGTTGGTTCAAATGCGGCCCCACACATAATAATCAAGTTGGTTTCAGTCTGGGAATTAGGTGGCCAGATGTAGGGGTGATGTGATTGCAGAAATTGTTCAACATCGGCTGCATTCTGCTAGTGTTCCTTAAGGGATGGTTGGTTCAAATGCAGCCCCACACATAATAATCAAGATGGTTTCAGTCTGGGGAGTTAGGTGGCCAGATGTAGGGGTGATGTGATTGCAAAGAATTGTTCAACAGCCATGACTGCATTCTGCTGGTGTTCCTTGAGGGATGGTTGGTTCAAATGCAGCCCCACACATAATAATCAAGGTGGTTTCAGTCTGGGGAGTTGGGGTGGCCAGATGTAAGGGGTGATAATAGGTGCAGAAATTGTTCAACAGCCATGACTGCATTCTGCTAGTGTTCCTTAAGAGGATGGTTGGTTCAAATGCAGCCCCACACATAATAATCAAGGTGGTTTCAGTCACAGAGTTAGGTGGCCAGATGTAGGGAGTGATGTGATTGCAGAAATTGTTCAAGCAGCCATGACTGCATTCTGCTAGTGTTCCTTAAGAGGATGGTTGGTTCAAATGCAGCCCCACATAATAATCAAGGTGGTTTCAGTCTGGGGAGTTAGGTGGCCAGATGTAGGGAGTGATGTGATTGCAGAAATTGTTCAACAGCCATGACTGCATTCTGCTAGTGTTCCTTAAGAGGATGGTTGGTTCAAATGCAGCCCCACATAATAATCAAGGTGGTTTCAGTCTGGGGAGTTAGGTGGCCAGATGTAAGGGGTGATGTGATTGCAAATTGTTCAACAGCCATGACTGCATTCTGCTAAGTGTTCCCCTTAAGAGGATGGTTGGTTCAAATGCAGCCCCACACATAATAATCAGTTGGTTTCAGTCACAGAAGGGGAGTTAGGTGGCCAGATGTAAGGGGTGATGTGATTGCAGAAATTGTTCAACATGGAAGCTGCATTCTGCTAGTGTTCATAAAGAGGATGGTTGGTTCAAATGCAGCCCCACACATAATAAGTAAATTGGTTTCAGTCTGGGAGTGTGGCCAGATGTAAGGGGTGATGTGATTGCAGAAATTGTTCAACAGCCATGACTGCATTCTGCTAGTGTTCCTTAGAGGATGGTTGGTTCAAATGCAGCCCCACACACCAATAATCAAGGTGGTTTCAGTCTGGGGAGTTAGGTGGCCAGATGTAAGGAATTGATGTGATTGCAGAAATTGTTCAACAGCCATGACTGCATTCTGCTAGTGTTCCTTAAAGAGGTGGTTGGTTCAAATGCAGCCCCACACACATAATAGTCAAGTTGGTTTCAGTCTGGGGAGTTAGGTGGCCAGATGCTGAGGTGATGTGATTGCAGAAATTGTTCAACAGCCATGACTGCATTCTGCTAGTGTTCCTTAAGAGGATGGTTGGGCAAAATGCAGCCCCCACATAATAATCAAGGTGGTTTCAGTCTGGGGAGTTAGGTGGCCAGATGTAAGGGGTGATGTGATTGCAGAAATTGTTCAACAGCCATGACTGCATTCTGCTAGTGTTCCTTAAGAGGATGGTTGGTTCAAGTGGTATTGCATATCAAGGTGGTTTCAGTCTGGGGAGTTGGGTGGCCAGATATGAGGTGATGTGATCAGAAATTGTTCAACAGCCATGACTGCATTCTGCTAGTGTTCCTTAAGAGGATGGTTGGTTCAAATGCAGCCCACACATAATAATCCAGGTGGTTTCAGTCTGGGGATTAGGTGGCCAGATGTAAGGGGTGATGTGATTGCAGAAATTGTTCAACAGCCATGACTGCATTCTGCTAGTGTTCCTTAAAGAGGATGGTTGGTTCAAATGCAGCCCCACGTAATAATCAAGTTGGTTTCAGTCTGGGGAGTTAGGTGGCCAGATGTGGGGAGTGATGTGATTGCAGAAATTGTTCAAGCAGCCATGACTGCATTCTGCTAGTGTTCCCTTAAGAGGATGGTTGGTTCAAATGCAGCCCCACACATAATAATCAAGTTGGTTTCAGTCTGGGGAGTTAGGTGGCCAGATGTAAGGGTGATGTGATTGCAGAAATTGTTCAACAGCCATGACTGCATTCTGCTAGTGTTCCTTAAGAGGATGGTTGGTTCAAATGCAGCCCCACACATAATAATCGAGGTGGTTTCAGTCTGGGGAGTTAGGTGGCCAGATGTAAGGGGTGATGTGATTGCAAGGGGTGAATTTCAACAGCCATGACTGCATTCTGCTAGTGTTCCTTAAGAGGATGGTTGGTTCAAATGCAGCCCCACACATAATAATCAAGGTAGTTTCAGTCTGGGGAGTTAGGTGGCCAGATGTAAGGGGTGATGTGATTGCAGAAATTGTTCAACAGCCATGACTGCATTCTGCTAGTGTTCCTTAAGAGGATGGTTGGTTCAAATGCAGCCCCACACATAATAATCAAGGTGGTTTCAATTCTGGGGAGTTAGGTGGCCAGATGTGAGGGTGATGTGATTGCAGAAATTGTTCAACAGCCATGACTGCATTCTGCTAGTGTTCCTTAAGAGGATGGTTGGTTCAAATGCAGCCCCACACATAATAATCAAGTTGGTTTCAAGTCTGGGGAGTTAGGTGGCCAGATGTAAGGGTGATGTGATTGCAGAAATTGTTCAACAGCCATGACTGCATTCTGCTAGTGTTCCTTAAGAGGATGGTTGGTTGCAAATGCAGCCCCACACATAATAATCAAGGTGGTTTCAGTCTGGGAGTTAGGTGGCCAGATGTAAGGGGTGATGTGATTGCAGAAATTGTTCAACAGCCATGACTGCACATTCTGCTAGTGTTCCTTAAGAGGATGGTTGGTTCAAATGCAGCCCCACACATAATAATCAAGGTGGTTTCAGTCTGGGGAGTTAGGTGGCCAGATGTAAGGGGTGATGTGATTGCAGGGTATTTTCAGCAGCCACTGACTGCATTCTGCTGGTGTTCCTTAAGGGATGGTTGGTTCAAATGCAGCCCCACACATAATAATCAAGGTGGTTTCAGTCTGGGGAGTTAGGTGGCCAGATGTAAGGAGTGATGTATGATTGCAGAAATTGTTCAACAGCCATGACTGCATTCTGCTAGTGTTCCTTAAGAGGATGGTTGGTTCAAATGCAGCCCCACCCACATAATAATCAAGGTGGTTTCAGTCTGGGGAGTAGGTGGCCAGATGTAAGAGGGTGATAATGATTGCAAAGGCCAGCATTCCAACATGTGACTGCATTCTGCTAGTGTTCCTTAAAGGATGGTTGGTTCAAATGCAGCTACATAATAATCAAGGTGGTTTCAGTCTGGGGAGTTAGGTGGCCAGATGTAAGGGGTGATGTCGTGCAGAAATTGTTCAACAGCCATGACTGCATTCTGCTAGTGTTCCTTAAGAGGATGGTTGGTTCAAATGCAGCCCCACATAATAATCAGGTGGTTTCAGTCTGGGGATTGGGTGGCCAGATGTAAGGGGTGATGTGATTGCAGAAATTGTTCAACAGCCATGACTGCATTCTGCTAGTGTTCCTTAAGAGGATGGTTGGTTCAAATGCAGCCCCACATAATAATCCAAAGATTGGTTTTCAGTCTGGGGAGTTAGGTGGCCAGATGTAAGGGAGTGATGTGATTGCAGAAATTGTTCAACAGCCATGACTGCATTCTGCTAGTGTTCATAAGAGGATGGTTGGTTCAAATGCAGCCCCACATAATAATCAAGGTGGTTTCAGTCTGGGGAGTTAGGTGGCCAGATGTAAGGGTGATGTGATTGCAGAAATTGTTCAACAGCCATGACTGCATTCTGCTAGTGTTCCTTAAGGATGGTTGGTTCCAGTAAACCCCACGCAATAATCAAGGTGGTTTCAGTCTGGGGGAATTGGGTGGCCAGGTCAGGGTGATGTGATTGCAGAAATTGTTCAACAGCCATGACTGCATTCTGCTAGTGTTCCTTAAGAGGATGGTTGGTTCAAATGCAATACAATAATCAGTTGGTTTCAGTCTGGGGAGTTAGGTGGCCAGATGTAAGGGGTGATGTGATTGCAGAAATTGTTCAACAGCCATGACTGCATTCTGCTGGTGTTCCTTAAGAGGATGGTTGGTTCAAATGCAGCCCCACACATAATAATCAGGAGTGGTTTCAGTCTGGGGAGTTAGGTGGCCAGATGTAAGGGGTGATGTGATTGCAGAAATTGTTCAACAGCCATGACTGCATTCTGCTAGTGTTCCTTAAAGGAGATGGTTGGTTCAAATGCAGCCCCACCGCTAATCCAGGTGGTTTCAGTCTGGGGAGTGGAGGTGGCCAGATGTAAGGGTGATGTGATTGCAAGAAATTGTTCAACAGCCATGACTGCATTCTGCTAGTGTTCCTTAAGAGGATGGTTGGTTCAAATGCAGCCCACACATAATAATCAAGGTGGTTTCAGTCTGGGAGTTAGGTGGCCAGATGTAAAGGTGATGTGATTGCAGAAATTGTTCAACAGCCATGACTGCATTCTGCTAGTGTTCATGAAGGGATGGTTGGTTCAAATGCAGCCCCACACATAATAATCAAGGTGGTTTCAGTCTGGGGAGTTAGGTGGCCAGATGCTTAGGGTGAATGTGATTGCAGAAATTGTTCAACAGCCATGACTGCATTCTGCTAGTGTTCCTTAGAGAGGATGGTTGGTTCAAATGCAGCCCCACACACAATAATCAAGGTGGTTTCAGTCTGGGGAGTTAGGTGGCCAGATGTAGGGGTGATGTGATTGCAGAAATTGTTCAACAGCCATGACTGCATTCTGCTAGTGTTCCTTAAGAGGATGGTTGGTTCAAATGCAGCCCACACATAATAATCAAAGATGGTTTCAGTCTGGGGAGTTAGGTGGCCAGATATGAGGGGTGATGTGATTGCAGAAATTGTTCAACAGCCATGACTGCATTCTGCTAGTGTTCCTTAAGAGGATGGTTGGTTCAAATGCAGCCCCACACATAATAATCAAGGTGGTTTCAGTCTGGGAATTAGGTGGCCAGATGTAAGGGGTGATGTGATTGCAGAAATTGTTCAACAGCCATGACTGCACATTCTGCTAGTGTTCCTTAAGAGGATGGTTGGTTCAAATGCAGCCCCACACATAATAATCAAGGTGGTTTCAGTCACAGAATTAGGTGGCCAGATGTAGGGGGTGATGTGATTGCAGAAATTGTTCAACAGCCATGACTGCATTCTGCTAGTGTTCCTTAAGAGGATGGTTGGTTCAAATGCATTACATAATAATCAAGGTGGTTTCAAGTCTGGGGAGTTAGGTGGCCAGATGTAAGGAGGTGATGTGATTACAGTGTTCAGCAACCATGACTGCATTCTGCCTAGTGTTCCTTAAGAGGATGGTTGGTTCAAATGCTGGCCCACATAATAATCAAGGTGGTTTCAGTCTGGGGAGTTAGGTGGCCAGATGTAAGGGGTGGTGTGATTACAGAAGTGGTTCAACAGCCATGAACTGCATTCTGCTAGTGTTCCTTAAGAGGATGGTTGGTTCAAATGCAGCCCCACACATAATAATCAAGGTGGTTTCAGTCTGGGGAGTTAGGTGGCCAGATGTAGAGGGTGATGTGATTGCAAGCTTGTTCAACAGCCATGACTGCATTCTGCTAGTGTTCCTTAAAGAGGATGGTTGGTTCAAATGCAGCCCCACATAATAATCAAGGTGGTTTCAGTCTGGGGAGTTGAGTGGCCAGATGTAAGGGGTGATGTGATTGCAGAAATTGTTCAACAGCCATGACTGCATTCTGCTAGTGTTCCTTAAGAGGATGGTTGGTTCAAATGCAGCCCCACACATAATAATCAAGGTGGTTTCAGTCTGGGAATTAAGGTGGCCAGATGTAGAGGTGATGTGATTGCAGAAATTGTTCAACAGCCATGACTGCATTCTGCTAGTGTTCCTTAAGAGGATGGTTGGTTCAAATGCAGCCCCTGCACATAATAATCAAGTTGGTTTCAGTCTGAGAGTTAGGTGGCCAGATGTAAGGGGTGATAATGGTGCCAGAAATTGTTCAACAGCCATGACTGCATTCTGCTAGTGTTCCTTAAGAGGATGGTTGGTTCAATGCAGCCACACATAATAATCAAGGTGGTTCAGTCTGGGGAGTTAGGTGGCCAGATGTAAGGGGTGAAATGTGATTGCAGAAATTGTTCAACAGCCATGACTGCATTCTGCTAGTGTTCATAAGGGGATGGTTGGGTTCAATGCATTGCCCACATGTCAGTTGGTTTTCAGTCTGGGAGTTAGATGGCCAGATGTGGGGGTGATGTGATTGCAGAAATTGTTCAACTTAGCCATGACTGCATTCTGCTAGTGTTCCTTAGAGGATGGTTGGTTCAAATGCAGCCCCACACATAATAATCAAGGTGGTTTCAGTCTGGGAATTAGAGTGGCAGATGTAGAGGGTGATGTGATTGCAGAAATTGTTCAACAGCCATGACTGCATTCTGCTAGTGTTCCTTAAGAGGATGGTTGGTTCAAATGCAGCCCCCTCACATAATAATCAAGGTGGTTTCAGTCTGGGGAGTTAGGTGGCCAGATGTAAGGGTGATGTGATTGCAGAAATTGTTCATAGCCATGACTGCATTCTGCTAGTGTTCCTTAGAGGATGGTTGGTTCAAATGCAGCCCCACACATAATAATCAAGGTGGTTTCAGTCTGGGGAGTTAGGTGGCCAGATGTAAGGGTGATGTGATTGCAGAAATTGTTCAACAGCCATGACTGCATTCTGCTAGTGTTCCTTAGAGGATGGTTGGTTCAAATGCAGCCCCACACATAATAATCAAGGTGGTTTCAGTCTGGGGAATTAGGTGGCCAGATGTAAGGGTGATGTGATTGCAGAAATTGTTCAACAAGCCATGACTGCATTCTGCTAGTGTTCCTTAAGGATGGTTGGTTCAAATGCAGCCCACATAATAATCAAGGTGGTTTCAGTCTGGGGTGGTGGCCAGATGTAGGGAGTGATGTGATTGCAGAAATTGTTCAACAGCCATGACTGCATTCTGCTAGTGTTCCTTAGAGGATGGTTGGTTCAAATGCAGCCCACACATAATAATCAGGTGGTTTCAGTCACAGGGAATTAGGTGGCCAGATGTAGAGGGTGATGTGATTGCAGGAATTGTTCAACAGCCATGACTGCATTCTGCTAGTGTTCCTTAAGAGGATGGTTGGTTCAAATGCAGCCCACACATAATAATCAAGGTGGTTTCAGTCTGGGGAATTAGGTGGCCAGATGTAGGGGGTGATGTGATTGCAGAAATTGTTCAACAGCCATGACTGCATTCTGCTAGTGTTCCTTAAGAGGATGGTTGGTTCAAATGCAGCCCCACACATAATAATCAAGGTGGTTTCAGTCTGGGGAATTAGGTGGCCAGATGTGAGGTGATGTGATTGCAGAAATTGTTCAACAGCCATATTGCATTCTGCTAGTGTTCCTTAAGAGGATGGTTGGTTCAAATGCAACCCACACATAATCAAGTTGGTTTCAGTCTGCGGAGTTAGGTGGCCAGATGTAAGGGGTGAGATGTGATTGGTGCAGAAATTGTTCAACAGCCATGACTGCATTCTGCTAGTGTCTAAGAGGATGGTTGGTCCAAATGCAGCCCCACACATAATAATCAAGTTGGTTTCCAGTCTGGGAGAAGGTGGCCAGATGTAAGGGTGATGTGATTGCAGAAATTGTTCAACAGCCATGACTGCATTCTGCTAGTGTTCCTTAAGAGGATGGTTGGTTCAAATGCAGCCCCACACATAATAATCAAGGTGGTTTCAGTCTGGGGAGTTAGGTGGCCAGATGTAAGGGGTGATGTGATTGCAGAAATTGTTCAACAGCCATGACTGCATTCTGCTAGTGTTCCTTAAGAGGATGGTTGGTTCAAATGCAGCCCCACACATAATAATCAAGTTGGTTTCAGTCTGGGGAGTTAGGTGGCCAGATGTAAGGGGTGATGTGATTGCAGAAATTGTTCAACAGCCATGACTGCATTCTGCTAGTGTTCCTTAAGAGGATGGTTGGTTCAAATGCAGCCCCACACATAATAATCAAGTTGGTTTCCAGTCTGGGGAGTTAGGTGGCCAGATGTAAGGGGTGATGTGATTGCAGAAATTGTTCAATAGCCATGACTGCATTCTGCTAGTGTTCTCAAGATGGATGGTTATTCAAAATGCAGCCCCAACATAACAAATCAAGTTGGTTTCAGTCTGGGAGTTAGTGTCAGATGTAAGGTGATGTGATTGCAGAAATTGTTCAACAGCCATGACTTGCCCTGCTATGTTTCAAGAGGATGGGCTACGTCTCAAATGTACCCACACATAATAACTCGGTTGGTTTCAGTCTGGGAGCTAGGTGGCCAGATGTAAGGGGTGATGTGATTGCAGAAATTGTTCAACAGCCATGACTGCATTCTGCTAGTGTTCCTTAAGAGGATGGTTATTCAAATGCAGCCCCACAAGACAGAATAACTGGGACAGAGCCTCTAGTCTGGGGGAGTTAGGTGGGCTGGGGGATGTGGGTGGGGTGACAGGATTGCAGAATGGTTCAGCTACTATGACTGCATTCTGCTAGTGTTCCTTAAGAGGATGGTTGGTTCAAAATGCAGCCCTCACACATAATAATCAAGCTATTTCAGTCTGGGGGAGTTAGGTGGCCAGATGTGGTGGGTGATGTGATTGCAGAAATTGTTCAACAGCCATGACTGCATTCTGCTAGTGTTCCTTAAGAGGATGGTTGGTTCAAATGCAGCCCCACATATTAATCAAGGTGGTTTCCAGTCTGGGGAGTTAGGTGGCCAGATGTAAGGGTGGATGTGATTGCAGAAATTGTTCAACAGCCATGACTGCATTCTGCTAGTGTTCTTTGAAGAGGATGGTTGGTTCAAATGCAGCCCCACACATAATAACTGCTGGTTTCAGTCTGGGGAGTTAGGTGGCCAGATGTAAGTGTGGGTGATGTGATTGCAGAAATTGTTCAACAGCCATGACTGCATTTCTCCTGTTAGTGTTCCTTAAGAGGATGGTTGGTTCAAAATGCAGCCTACTACATAATAATCAAGGTGGTTTCAGTCTGGGGAGTTAGGTGGCCAGATGTATGGGGTGATGTGATTGCAGAAATTGTTCAGACGCTCATGACTGCATTCTGCTAGTGTTCCTGGGCAGGATGGTTGGTTCAAATGCAGCCCCCACATAATCACAGGCTTCAGTCTGGGGAGTTAGGTGGCCAGATGTAAGGGGTGATGTGATTGCAGAAATTGTTCAACAGCCATGACTGCATTCTGCTAGTGTTCCCAGAGGATGGCTGGTTCAAATGCAGCCCCACATAATAATCAAGTTGGTTTCAGTCTGGGGAGTTAGGTGGCCAGATGTAAGGGGTGATGGATTGCAGCAACTGTTTAACAGCTATGACTGCATTCTGCTATGTGTTCCTTAAGAGGATGGTTGGTTCAAAATGCATTCTGACACATAATAATCAAGTTGGTTTCAGTCTGGGGAGTTATAAGGGCCAGATGTAAGGGTGATGTGATTGCAGAAATTGTTCAACAGCCATGACTGCATTCTGCTAGTGTTCCTTAAGAGGATGGTTGGTTCAAATGCAGCCCCACACATAATAATCAAGTTATTTAGGCCCAGAGTTAGGTGGCCAGATGTATGGGCATGATTGCAGAAATGTTCAACAGCCATGACTGCATTCTTGCTAGTGTTCCCAAGAGGAGGGTTGGTTCAAATGCAGCCCCCACACATAATAATCAAGGTGGTTTCAGTCTGGGAGTTAGTGGCCAGATGTAAGGGGTGATGATTGCAGAAATTGTCTAACAGCCATGACTGCATTCTGCTAGTGTTCCTTAAGAGGATGGTTGTCCTCAAATGCAGTCCACATAGTACAAATCAAGTTGGTTTCAGTCTGGGGAGTTAGGTGGCCAGATGTGGTGGGGTGATGTGATTGCAGAAATTGTTCAACAGCCATGATCATTCTGCTAGTGTTCCTTAAGAGGATGGTTGGTTCAAATGCAGCCCCATTACAATAATCAAGTTGGTTTCAGTCTGGGGAGTTAGTGGCCAGATGTAAGGCAGAGGTGATTGCAGAAATTGTTCAAATGCTTGCTGACTCTAACCTGGGTTATGTTCCTTAAGAGGATGGTTGTTCAATGCCCCACACATAATAATCAAGGTGGTTTCAGTCTGGGGAGTTAGTGTCAGACAAGGGGATGTGATTGCAGAAATTGTTCAACAGCCATGACTGCATTCTGCTAGTTCCTTAAGAGGATGGTTGGTTCAAATGCAGCCCCACACATAATAATCAAGTTGGTTTCAGTCTGGGAGTTAGGTGGGCTGTGATGTAAGGGGTGATGTACTTAAATTGTTCAACAGCCATGACTGCATTCTGCTAGTGTTCCTTAAGAGGACAGTGTTGTTCAGCCAGCCCCACACATAATAATCAAGTTACTCTAGCTCAGAGCAGGTGGCCAGATGTAAGGGGTGATGTGATTGCAGAAATTGTTCAACAGCCATGACTGCATTCTGCTAGTGTTCCTTAAGAGGATGGGTTGGTTCAAAATGCAGCCCCACACATAATAACTGATAAGGGGGCCTAGTCTGGGGAGTTAAAGTGGGCTGATGTAAGGGTGATGTGGATTGGCAGAAATTGTTCAACAGCCATGACTGCATTCTGCTAGTGTTCCTTAAGAGGATGGTTGGTTCAAATGCAGCCCCACACATAATAATCAAGTTGGTTTCAGTCTGGGGAGCGTAGTGGCCAGATGGGCAGTGATGTGATTGCAGAAATTGTTCAACAGCCATGACTGCATTCTGCTAGTGTTCCTTAAGAGGATGGTTGGTTCAAATGGTGCCCCACACAGAAATAATCAAGTTGGTTTCAGTCTGGGGAGTTAGGTGGCCAGATGTAAGGGTGATGTGATTGCAGAAATTGTTCAACAGCCATGACTGCATTCTGCTAGTGTTCCTTAAGAGGATGAAGCTAAGCCCAAATGCAGCCCCACACATAATAATCCTAAGTTGGTTTCCAGTCTGGGGGAGTTAGGTGGCCAGTATGTAAGGGGTGATGTGATTGCAGAAAACGAATTAACAGCCATGACTGCATTCTGCTGGGGTTCTTTAAGAGGATGGTTGGTTCAAATGCAGCCCCACACATAATAATCAAGGTGGTTTCAGTCTGGGGAGTTAGGTACAGATGTAAGGGGTGATGTGATTGCAGAAATTGTTCAACAGCCATGACTGCATTCTGCTAGTGTTCCTTAAGAGGATGGTTGGTTCAAATGCAGCCCCACACACAATAATCAAGGTGGTTTCAGTCTGGGGAGTTAGGTGGCCAGATGTAAGGGGTGATGTGATTGCAGAAATTGTTCAACAGCCAAGACTGCATTCTGCTAGTGTTCCTTAAGAGGATGGTTGTTCAAATGCAGCCCCACACATAATAATCATGTGGTTTCAGTCTGGGGAGTAGTGGCCAGATGTAAGGGGTGATGTGATTGCAGAAATTGACTCAACAGCCATGACTCCATTCTGCTAGTGTTCCAAGAGTAGGTTGGTTCAAATGCAGCCCCACACATAATAATCAAGGTGGTTTCAGTCTGGGAGTTAGGTGTCGATGTAAGGGTGATGTGATTGTAGAAATTGCCCTAACAGCCAAGATCAGCATTCTGCTAGTGTTCCTTAAGAGGATGGTTGGTTCAAATGCAGCCCCACACATAATAATCAAGGTGTTTCAGTCTGGGGAGTTAGGTGGCCAGATGTAAGGGGTGATGTGATTGCAGAAATTGTTTCACAGCCATGACTGCATTCTGCTAGTGTTCCTTAAGAGGATGGTTGGTTCAAATGCAGCCCTGCACACATAATAATCAAGGTGGTTTCAGTCTGTGAGTTAGGTGGCCAGATGTAAGGGGTGATGTGATTGCAGAAATTGTTCAACAGCCATGACTGCATTCTTCTGCTAGTGTTCCTTAAGAGGATGGTTGGTTCAAATGCAGCCTCACATAATAATCAAGGTGTTCTAGTCTGGGGAGTTAGGTGGCCAGATGTAAGGGGTGATGTGATTGCAGAAATTGTTCAACAGCTATGACTGCATTCTGCTAGTGTTCCTTAAGAGGATGGCTGGTTCAAATGCAGCCCCACACACAATCAAGCTGGTTTCAGTCTGGGGAGTTAGGTGGCCAGATGTAAGGGGGGTGATGTGATTGCAGAAATTGTTCAACAGCCATGACTGCATTCTGCTAGGTGTTCCTTAAGAGGATGGTTGGAGTCCATGCAGCCCAAGCATATTAATCAAGGTGGTTTCTGTCTGGGGAGTTAGGTGCTGGATGTATGGGGTGATGTGATTTGCAGAAATGGTTCAACAGCCAGACTGCATTCTGCCAGTGTTCCTTAAGAGGATGGTTGGTTCAAATGCAGCCCCACAACATAATAATCAAGGTGGTTTCAGTCTGGGGAGTTAGGTGGCCAGGATGTAAGGGGTGATGGGATTTCAAGAAATTGTTCAACAGCCATGACTGCATTCTCTGCTAGTGTTCCTTAAGAGGATGGTTGGTTCAAATGCAGCCCCGCTAATACACAATTGTTGGTTTCAGTCTGGGGAGTTAGTGGCCAGATGTAAGGGGTGATGTGATTGCAGAAATTGTTCAACAGCCATGACTGCATTCTGCTAGTGTTCCTTAAGAGGATGGCTGGTTCAAATGCAGCCCCACACATAATAATCAAGGTGTTTCAGTCTGGGGAGTTAGGTGGCCAGGATGGCAAGGGATGATTGCAGAAATTGTTCAATAGCCATGACTGCATTCTGCTAGTGTTCCTTAAGAGGGATGGTTGGTTCAAATGCAGCCCCACACATAATAATCAAGTTGGTTTCAGTCTGGGGAGTTAGGTACAGATGGCAAGATGGGATTGCAGAAATTGTTCAACAGCCATGACTGCATCTCCCTGCTGGTGTTCCTTAAGAGGATGGTTGGTTCAAATGCAGCTCCCACACATAATAATCAAGGTGGCTTCAGTCTGGGGAGTTAGTGGCCAGATGTAAGGGGTGATGTGATTGCAGAAATTGTTCAATAGCCATGACTGCATCTCTGCTAGTGTTCCTTAAGAGGATGGTTGTCCAAATGCAGCCCCACACATAATAATCAACATGTGGTTTCAGTCTGGGGAGTTAGGGCTTGGATGGGTGGGTGATGTGATTGGTGAAATTGTTCAACAGCCATGACTGCATTCTGCTAGTGTTCCTTAAGAGGATGGTTGGTTCAAATGTAGCCCCACACATAATAACTGTTGGTTTCAGTCTGGGGAGTTAGGCACATGGGGGATGGGAGTGGGCAGATGTGATTGCAGAAATTAATTAACAGCCATGACTGGCCCCTGGTTAGGTGTCTTTAAGAGGATGGTTGGTTCAAATGCAGCCCCACACATAATAATCAAGGTGGTTTCAGTCTGGGGAGTTAGGTGGCCAGATGTGGGCAAGTATGCATTGCAGAAATTGTTCAACAGCCATGACTGCATTCTGCAATAGTGTCTTTTAAGGAGGATGGTTGGTTCAAATGCAGCAGCCCCACACATAATAATCACAGGAAGCCTCAGTCTGTGAGTTAGGTGGCCAGATGGGTGTGATGTGATTGTACAAATTGTTCAACAGCCGCTGACTGCATTCTGCTAGTGTTCTCAATATATTTAAGTTGGTTCAAATGCAGCTCCACACATAATAATCAAGTTGGTTTCAGTCTGGGGAGTTAGGTGGGCGGTAGATGTAAGGTGATGTGATTGCAGAAATTGTTCAACAGCCATGACTGCATTCTGTCAGTGTCTTTGGAAGCAGACAAGGATTTGCTGCCCCACACATAATAATCAAGTTGGTTTCAGTTCTGGGAGTTAGGTGGCCAGGATGTAAGGGAGATGGGATTGCAGAAATTGTTCAACAGCCATGACTGCATTCTGCCAGTGTTCCTTAAGAGGATGGTTGGGTTCAAATGTGCAGCCCCACACATAATAATCAAGGTAAGTTTCAGTCTGTGAGCCAGGTGGCCAGATGGCAGAGATGTGATTTCTAAGAAATTGTTCAACAGCCATGACTGCATTCTGCTAGTGTTCCTTAAGAGGATGGTTGGTTCAAATGCAGCCCCACACATAATAATCAAGGTGGTTTCAGTCTGGGGAGTTAGGTGGCCAGATGTAAGGGTGATGTGATTGCAGAAATTGTTCAACAGCCATGACTGCATTCTGCTATGTTTCCCAAGAGGATGGCTGGTCTGAAATGCAGCCCCACACATAATAATCAAGGTGTACTTCTAGTCTGGGGAGTTAGGTGGCCAGATGGGTGGGGGTGATGTGATTGCAGAAATTGTTCAACAGCCATGACTGCATTCTGCTGAAGTGTTCCTACAGGATGGTTAAGTTCAAAATGCAGCCTCAACATAATAATCAAGTTGGCTTCAGTCTGGGAGTTAGGGTGGGCTGTGGGGATGTAAGGGGTGATGTGATTGCAGAAATTGTTCAACAGCCATGACTGCATTCTGCTAGTGTTCCTTAAGAGGATGGTTGGTTCAAATGCAGCCCCACACATAATAATCAAGTGTGGTTTCCAGTCTGGGGAGTTTCAGGTGGCCAGATGTAAGGGGTGATGTGATTGCAGAAATTGTTCAACAGCCATGACTGCATTCTGCTAGTGTTCCTTAAGAGGATGGTTGGTTCAAATGCAGCCCCACACATAATAATCAAGTGTGGTTTCAGTCTGGGGGAATTAGGTGGCCAGATGTAAGGGTGATGTGGTTGGTGAAATTGTTCATCAGCCATGACTGCATTCTACAGTTCCTTAAGAGGATGGTTGGTTCAAATGCAGCCCCACACATAATAATCAAGTGTGTTTCAGTCTGGGGAGTTAGGTGGCCAGATGTAAGGGGTGATGATTGCAGAAATTGTTCAACAGCCATGACTGCATTCTGCTAGTGTTCCTTAAGAGGATGGTTGGCTCAAATGCAGCCCCACACATAATAATCAAGGTGGTTTCAGTCTGGGGAGTTAGGTGGCCAGATGTAAGGGGTGATGCGGTTGCAGAAATTTGTTCAACAGCCATGACTGCATTCTGCTAGTGTTCCTTAAGAGGATGGTTGGTTCAAATGCAGCCCCACACATAATAATCAAGGTGGTTTCAGTCTGGGGAGTTAGGTGGCCAGATGTAAGGGGTGATGTGTGATTGCAGAAATTGTTCAACAGCCATGACTGCATTCTGCTAGTGTTCCTTAAGAGGATGAAGGGTTCAAAATGCAGCCCCACACATAATAATCAAGGTGGTTTCAGTCTGGGAGTTAGTGGCCAGATGGGGGTGGGTGATGTGGTTGTGGCACTGTTCAACAGCCATGACTGCATTCAAGCAGTTCCTTAAGAGGATGGTTGGTTCAAATGCAGCCCCACACATAATAATCAAGTGTATTTCAGTCTGGGGAGTTAGGTGGCCAGATGTAAGGGGTGGATGTGATTGCAGAAATTGTTCAACAGCCATGACTACTTCTCCTGCTAGTGTTCCTTAAGAGGATGGTTGGTCTAAATGCAGCCCCACACATAATAATCAAGTTGGTTTCCAACTGGGGGAGTTAGGTGGCCAGATGTAAGGGGTGATGTGATTGCAGAAATTGTTCAACAGCCATGACTGCATTCTAAGTAGTTCTTTAAGAGTGATGGTTGGTTCAAATGCAGCCCCACACATAATAATCAAGGTGGTTTCAGTCTGGGGAGTTAGGTGGCCAGATGTAAGGTGATGTGATTGCAGAAATTGTTCAACAGCCATGACTGCATCTCTGCTGTGTTCTTTAAGAGGATGGTTGGTTCAAATGCAGCCCCACACATAATAATCAAGGTATTTCAGTCTGGGG
>JBBBDQ010025443.1:0-14916 GCA_037127315.1 Ascarosepion bandense
GAAATTACCTAAACCAAATAAAAATATCAAGGTTACTCTCCTTATTATGCATAAATTACCTAAACCAACAAAAATATCAAGGTTACTCTCCTTATTATGCATAAATTTTCATCAAATAAACCAATAAAAATATCAAGGTTACTCTCCTTATTATGAATAAATTATTTAAACCAACAAAATATCAAGGTTACTCTCCTTATTATGCATAAATTACCTAAACCAACAAAAATATCAAGGTTACTCTCCTTATTATGCATAAATTACCTAAACCAACAAAAATATCAAGGTTACTCTCCTGACATGCATAAATTACCCAAACCAATAAAAAAATATCAAGGTTACTCTCCTTATTATGAATAAAATTACTTAAACCAACAAAAATATCAAGGTTACTCTCCTTATTATGCATAAATTACCTAAACCAACAAAAATATCAAGGTTGCTCTCCTTATTATATAAATTACCTAAACCAACAAAAATATCAAGCTGGCTTCCTTATTATGCATAAATTACCTAAACCAACAAAAATATCAAGGTTACTCTCCTTATTATGCATAAATTACCTAAACCAACAAAAATATCAAGGTTACTCTCCTTATTATGCATAAATTACCTAAACCAATAAATATCAAGGTTGCTCTCCTTATTATGCATAAATTACCTAAACCAACAAAAATATCAAGGTTACTCTCCTCTTATTATGCATAAATTACCTAAACCAACAAAAATATCAAGGTTACTCTCCTTATTATGCATAAATTACCTAAACCAACAAAATATCAAGGTTACTCTCCTTATTATGCATAAATTACCTAAACCAATAAAAAATATCAAGGTTACTTCCTTATTATGCATAAATTACCTAAACCAATAAAAATATCAAGGTTACTCTCCTTATTATGCATAAATTACCTAAACCAACAAAATATCAAGGTTACTCTCCTTATTATGCATAAATTACCTAAACCAACAAAAATATCAAGGTTACTTCCTCTTATTATGCATAAATTACCTAAACAAAAATATCAAGGTTTAGCTCTCCTTATTATGCATAAATTACCTAAACCAATAAAAATATCAAGGTTACTTCCTCTCATTATGCATAAATTACCTAAACCAATAAAAATATCAAGGTTATCTCTTATTATGCATAAATTACCTCAACCAACAAAAATATCAAGGTTACTCTCCTTATTATGCATAAATTACCCAAACCAAACAAAAATATCAAGGTTACTCTCCTTATTATGCATAAATTACCTAAACCAATAAAAATATCAAGGTTACTCTCCTTATTATGCAAGAAATTACTCAAAAACCAATAAAAATATCAAGGTTACTCTCCTTATTATGCATAAATTACCTAAACCAACAAAAATATCAAGGTTACTCTCCTTATTATGCATAAATTACCTAAACCAACAAAAATATCAAGGTTACTCTCCTTATTATGCATAAATTACCTAAACCAACAAAATATCAAGGTTACTCTCCTTATTATACAAATTACCTAAACCAACAAAAATATCAAAGATACTCTCCTTATTATGCATAAAATTATCTAAACCATCAAAAATATCAAGGTTACTTTCCTTATTATACATTAAATTACCTAAACCAACAAAAATATCAAGGTTACTCTCCTTATTATACATTAAAATTGCCTAAACCAACAAAAATATCAAGGTTACTCTCCTTATTATGCATAAAATTATCTAAACCATCAAAAATATCAAGGTTACTTTCCTTATTATACATTAAATTACCTAAACCAACAAAATATCAAGGTTACTCTCCTTATTATACATTAAATTGCCTAAACCAACAAAAATATCAAGGTTACTCTCCTTATTATGCATAAAATTATCTAAACCATCAAAAATATCATGCTACTTTCCTATTATACATTAAATTACCTAAACCAACAAAAATATCAAGGTTACTCTCCTTATTATACATTAAATTACCCAAACTAACAAAAATACTTAACATATTTCTTATTATGTATAAAATTATTCAAACTATCAAAAAATATCAAGGTTATACTTTATTATATAAAATTACCTAAACCAACAAAAATATCAATGATACTCTCCTTATTATACATTAAATTACCTAAACCAACAAAATATCAAGGTTACTCTCCTTATTATGCATACAGTACCTAAACCAATAAAAATATAAAGGTTACTCTCCTTATTATGCATAAATTATCTTAACCACTGTGCAAAATATGATTGTTGCTCTCCTTATTATGCATAAATTACTTAAACCAACAAAAATATCAAGGTTACTTTCCTTATTATGCATAAATTACCTAAACCATACAAAAATATGAAGGTTAATTTCTTATTTCCCGCATAAAATTACGTAAGCCAAATAAAAGCATGAAGGTTACTACTTTATTTTGCATAAAATTGCCCAAATCAATACAAATATGAAGTTGTTACTTTGCTTATTATGCATAAAATTACTTAAACCAACAAAAATATGACGGTTACTTCCCTTATTATGCATAAATTACCTAAACCAACAAAATATCAAGGTTACTCTCCTTTATTATGCATAAATTACCTAAACCAACAAAAATATCAAGGTTACTCTCCTTATTATGCATAAAATTACCTAAACCAACAAAAATATCAAGGTTACTCTCCTTATTATGCATAAATTACCTAAACCAATAAAAATATCAAGGTTACTCTCCTTATTATGCATAAATTAAACCAACAAAAATATCACATTTCCTCTTATTATGCATAAATTACCTAAACCAACAAAAATATCAAGGTTACTCTCCTTATTATGCATAAATTACCTAAACCAACAAAAATATCAAGGTTACTCTCCTTATTATGCATAAATTACCTAAACCAACAAAAATATCAAGGTTACTCTCCTTATTATGCATAAATTACCTAAACTAATAAAAATATCAAGGTTACTCTCCTTATTATGAATAAAATTACTTAAACCAACAAAAAATATCAAGGTTACTCTCCTTATTATGCATAAATTACCTAAACCAACAAAAATATCAAGGTTACTCTCCTTATTATGCATAAATTACCTAAACCAATAAAAATATCAAGGTTACTCTCCTTATTATGCAGAAATTACCTAAACCAACAAAAATATCAAGGTTACTCTCCTTATTATGCATAAATTACCTAAACCAACAAAAATATCAAGGTTACTCTCCTTATTATGCATAAATTACCTAAACCAATAAAAATATCAAGGTTACTCTCCTTATTATGAATAAAATTACTTAAACCAACAAAAATATCAAGGTTACTCTCCTTATTATGCATAAATTACCTAAACCAACAAAAATATCAAGGTTACTCTCCTTATTATGCATAAATTACCTAAACCAACAAAAATATCAAGGTTACTCTCCTTATTATGCATAAATTACCTAAACCAATAAAAATATCAAGGTTACTCTCCTTATTATGAATAAAATTACTTAAACCAACAAAAATATCAAGGTTACTCTCCTTATTATGCATAAATTACCTAAACCAACAAAAATATCAAGGTTGCTCTCCTTATTGTGTAAAATTACTAAACCAACAAAAATATCAAGGTTACTCCTTCCATGCATAAATTACCTAAACCAACAAAAATATCAAGGTTACTCTCCTTATTATGCATAAATTACCTAAACCAACAAAAATATCAAGGTTACTCTCCTTATTATGCATAAATTACCCTAAACCAATAAAAATATCAAGGTTACTCTCCTTATTATGTAAATTACTAAAACCAACAAAAATATCAAGGTTACTCTTATTTAACCATAAATTACCTAAACCAACAAAAAATATCAGGTTACTCTCCTTATTATGCATAAATTTACTAAACCAACAAAAATATCAAGGTTACTCTCCTTATTATGCATAAATTACCTAAACCAATAAAAATATCAAGGTTACTCTCCTTATTATGCATAAATTACCTAAACCAATAAAAATATCAAGGTTACTCTCCTTATTATGCATAAATTACCTAAACCAACAAAAATATCAAGGTTACTCTCCTTATTATGCATAAATTACCTAAACCAACAAAAATATCAGGTTACTCTCCTTATTATGTAAGAATTACCTAAACCAACAAAAATATCAGAGTTACTCTTATTATGCATAAATTTTCGCCAATAAAAATATCAAGGTTACTCTCCTTATTATGCATAAATTACCCTAAACCAATAAAAATATCAAAGTTCGCTCCTTATTATGCATAAATTACCTAAACCAACAAAAATATCAAGGTTACTCTCCTTATTATGCATAAATTACCTAAACCAACAAAAATATCAAGGTTACTCTCAGCAATATGCATAAATTACCTAAACCAATAAAAATATCAAGGTTACTCTGTATTACATAAATTACCTAAACCAATAAAAATATCAAGGTTACTCTCCTTATTGTACCTCAATTACCTAAACCAACAAAAATATCAATGTTACTCTCCTTATTGTACTTAGGCCCACCTAAACCAACAAAAATATCAAGGTTACTCTCCTTATTATGCATAAATTTTCAACCAACAAAAATATCAAGGTTACTCTCCTTATTATGTAAATTACATAAACTTAACAAAAATATCAAGGTTACTCTCCTTATTATGCATAAATTACTAAACCAATAAAAATATCAAGGTTACTCTCCTTATTATGCATAAATTACCTAAACCAATAAAAATATCAAGGTTACGCTCCTTATTATGCATAAATTACCTAAACCAATAAAAATATCAAGGTTACTCTCCTTATTATGCACAGAAATTACCTAAACCAACAAAAATATCAAGGTTACTCTCCTTGGTATGCATAAATTACCCTAAACCAACAAAAATATCAAGGTTACTCTCCTTATTATGCATGAAATTACCTAAACCAATAAAAATATCAAGGTTACTCCTTATTATGCATAAAATTACACTACAAACCAATAAAAATATCAAGGTTACTCTCCTTATTATGAATAAAATTACTTAAACCAACAAAATATCAAGGTTACTCTCCTTATTATGGAATAAAATTACTTAAACCAACAAAAATATCAAGGTTACTCTCCTTATTATGAATAAAATTACCTAAACCAACAAAAATATCAAGGTTACTCTCCTTATTATGAATAAAATTACTTAAACCAACAAAAATATCAAGGTTACTCCTTATTATGCATAAATTACCTAAACCAACAAAAATATCAGAGTTACTCTCCTTATTATGCATAAATTACCTAAACCAACAATATCAAGGTTACTCTCCTTATTATGCATAAATTACCTAAACCCAATAAAAATATCAAGGTTACTCTCCTTATTATGCATAAATTACCTAAACCAACAAAAATATCAAAGGTTACTCTCCTTATTATGAATAAAGTGCTTAAACCAACAAAAATATCAAGGTTACTCTCCCTTATTATGAATAAAATTACTTAAACCAACAAAAATATCAAGGTTACGCTCCTTATTATGCATAAATTACCTAAGCCAATAAAAATATCAAGGTTACTCTCCTTATTATAGCCATAAATTACCTAAACCAACAAAAATATCAAGGTTACTCTCCTTATTGAATAAATTACTTAAACCAACAAAAATATCAAGGTTACTCTCCTTATTATGAATAAAATTACTTAAACCAACAAAAATATCAAGAGTTACTCTCCTTATTATGAATAAAATTACCTAAACCAACAAAAAATATCAAGGTTACTCTCCTTATTATGAATAAAATTACTTAAACCAACAAAAATATCAAGGTTACTCTCCTTGTTAACAGATAAAATTACCTAAACCAACAAAAATATCAAGGTTACTCTCCTTATTATGAATAAATTACCTAAACCAACAAAATATCAAGGTTACTCTCCTTATTATGCATAAATTACCTAAACCAATAAAAATATCAAGGTTACTCTCCTTATTATGCATGAGTACCTAAACCAATAAAAATATCAAGGTTACTCTCCTTATTATGCATAAATTACTAAACCAACAAAAATATCAAAGAAGATTATCTCCTTATTATGTAAATTACCTAAACAATAAAAATATCAAGAGTTACTCTCCTTATTATGCATAAATTACCTAAACCAACAAAAATATCAAGGTTACTCTCCTTATTATGAATAAAATTGGCAACCAACAAAAATATCAAGAGTTATCTCCTTATTATGAATAAAATTACTTAAACCAACAAAAATATCAAGGATTACTCCTTATTATGAATAAAATTACTTGACATAAAATATCAAGGTTACTCTCCTTATTATGAATAAAATTACCTAAACCTTAAAAAATATCAAGGTTACTCTCCTTATTATGAATAAAATTACTTAAACCAACAAAAATATCAAAGGTTACTCTCCTTATTATGAATAAAATTACCTAAACCAACAAAAATATCAAGGTTACTCTCCTTATTATGAATAAATTACCTAAACCAACAAAAATATCAAGGTTACTCTCCTTATTATGCATAAATTACCTAAACCAATAAAAATATCAAGGTTACTCTCCATATTATGCATAAATTACCTAAACCAATAAAAATATCAAGGTTACTCTCCTTATTATGCATAAATTACCTAAACCAACAAAAATATCAAGGTTACTCTCCTTGTTATGCATAAATTACCTAAACCAATAAAAATATCAAGGTTACTCTCCTTATTGGCCATAAATTACCTAAACCAACAAAAATATCAAGGTTACTCTCCTTATTATGAATAAAATTACTTAAACCAACAAAAATATCAGGGTTACTCTCCTTATTATGCATAAATTACCTAAACCAACAAAAATATCAAGGTTACTCTCCTTATTATGCATAAATTACCTAAACCAATAAAAATATCAAAGGTTACTCTCCTTATTATGTAAATTACCCTAACCAATAAAAATATCAAGGGTTACTCTCAGCAACCCATGCATAAATTACCTAAACCAACAAAAATATCAAGGTTACTCTCCTTATTATGCATAAATTACCTAAACCAACAAAAATATCAAAGTTACTCTCCTTGTGTACATAAATTACCTAAACCAACAAAAATATCGAGTTACTCTCCTTATTATGCATAAATTACCTAAACCAATAAAAAATATCAAGGTTACTCTCCTTATTATGCATAAATTACATAAACCAACAAAAATATCAGGATTACTCTCCTTATTATGAATAAAATTACTTAAACCAACAAAAATATCAAGGTTACTCTCCTTATTATGCATAAATTACCTAAACCAATAAAAATATCAAGGTTACTCTCCTTATTATGAATAAATTACCTAAACCAACAAAAAAATATCAAGGTTACTCTCATGTGTATGCATAAATTACCTAAACCAATAAAAATATCAAGGTTACTCTCCCTTGTGGCAAATTACCTAAACCAATAAAAATATCAAGGTTACTCTCCTTATTATGCATAAATTACCTAAACCAACAAAAATATCAAGGTTATATCATACATAAATTACTAGAGCAATAAATATAAAGGTTACTCTCCTTATTATGCATAAATTACCTAAACCAACAAAAATATCAGGTTACTCTCCTTATATGAATAAAATTACTTAAACCAACAAAAATATCAAGGTTACTCTCCTTATTATGAATAAATTACTTAAACCAACAAAAATATCAAGGTTACTCTCCTTATTATGAATAAAATTACTTAAACCAACAAAAATATCCAGGTTACTCTCCTTATTATGAATAAAATTACCTAAACCAACAAAAATATCAAGAGTTACTCTCCTTATTATGAATAAAATTACTTAAACCAACAAAAATATCAAGGTTACTCTCCTTATTATGAATAAAATTACCTAAACCAACAAAAATATCAAGGTTACTCTCCTTATTATGAATAAATTACCTAAACCAACAAAAATATCAAGGTTACTCTCCTTATTATTATAAATTACCTAAACCAATAAAAATATCAAGGTTACTCTCCTTATTATGCATAAATTACCTAAACCAATAAAAATATCAAGGTTACTCTCCTTATTATGCATAAATTACCTAAACCAACAAAAATATCAAGGTTACTCTCCTTATTATGCATAAATTACCTAAACCAATAAAAATATCAAGGTTACTCTCCTTATTATGCATAAATTACCTAAACCAACAAAAATATCAAGGATTACTCTCCTTATTATGAATAAAATTACTTAAACCAACAAAAATATCAAGGTTACTCTCCTTATTATGCATAAATTACCTAAACCAACAAAAATATCAAGGTTACTCTCCTTATTATGCATAAATTACCTAAACCAATAAAAATATCAAGGTTACTCTCCTTATTATGCATAAATTACCTAAACCAATAAAAATATCAAGGTTACTCCTTGTGTACATAAATTACCTAAACCAACAAAAATATCAAGGTTACTCTCCTTATTATGCATAAATTACCTAAACCAACAAAAATATCAAGGTTACTCTCCTTATTGTATAAATTACCTAAACCAACAAAAATATCAAGGTTACTCTCCTTATTATGCATAAATTACCTAAACCAATAAAAATATCAAGGTTACTCTCCTTATTATGCATAAATTACCTAAACCAACAAAAATATCAAGGTTACTCTCCTTATTATGAATAAAATTACTTAAACCAACAAAAATATCAAGGTTACTCTCCTTATTATGCATAAATTACCTAAACCAATAAAAATATCAAGGTTACTCTCCTTATTATGCATAAGTACCTAAACCAACAAAAATATCAAGGTTACTCTCCTTATTACATACATAAATTACTTAAACCAACAAAAATATCAAGGTTACGCTCCTTATTATGCATAAATTACCTAAACCAATAAAAATATCAAGTTACTCTCCTTATTATGAATAAAATTACTTAAACCAACAAAAATATCAAGGTTACTCACCTTATTATGAATAAAATTACCTAAACCAACAAAAATATCAAGGTTACTCCTTATTATGAATAAATTACCTAAATAACAAAAATATCAAGGTTACTCTCTGTGCATAAATTACCTAAACCAATAAAAATATCAAGGTTACTCCTTGTTATGCATAAATTACCTAAACCAATAAAAATATCAAGGTTACTCCTTATTATGCATAAATTAGCTAAACCAACAAAAATATCAAGGTTACTCTCCTTATTATGAATAAAATTACTTAAACCAACAAAAATATCAAGGTTACTCTCCTTATTATGCATAAAATTACTAAATTAAACCAACAAAAATATCAAGGTTACTCTCCTTATTATGCATAAATTACCTAAACCAATAAAAAATATCAAGGTTACTCTCCTTATTATGCATAAATTACTTAAACCAACAAAAATATCAAGGTTACTCTCCTTATTATGCATAAATTACCTAAACCAATAAAAATATGACGGTTACTCTCCTTATTATGCATAAATTACTTAAACCAACAAAAATATCAAGGTTACTCCTTATTATGCATAAAATTACTTAAACCAACAAAAATATCAAGGTTACTCTCCTTATTATGCATAAATTACCTAAACCAATAAAAATATCAAGGTTACTCTCCTTATTATGCATAAATTACTTAAACCAACAAAAATATCAAGGTTACGCTCCTTATTATGCATAAATTACCTAAACCAATAAAAATATCAAGGTTACTCTCCTTATTATGAATAAAATTACTTAAACCAACAAAAATATCAAGGTTACTCTCCTTATTATGAATAAAATTACTTAAACCAACAAAAATATCAAGGTTACTCTCCTTATTATGAATAAAATTACCTAAACCAAAAAAATATCAAGGTTACTCTCCTTATTATGAATAAAATTACTTAAACCAATAAAAATATCAAGGTTACTCTCCTTATTATGCATAAAATTACTTAAACCAACAAAAATATCAAGGTTACGCTCCTTATTATGCATAAATTACCTAAACCAATAAAAATATCAAGGTTACTCTCCTTATTATGCATAAATTACTTAAACCAACAAAAATATCAAGGTTACGCTCCTTATTATGCATAAATTACCTAAACCAATAAAAATATCAAGGTTACTCTCCTTATTATGAATAAAATTACTTAAACCAACAAAAATATCAAGGTTACTCTCCTTATTATGAATAAAATTACTTAAACCAACAAAAATATCAAGGTTACTCTCCTTATTATGAATAAAATTACCTAAACCAACAAAAATATCAAGGTTACTCTCCTTATTATGAATAAAATTACTTAAACCAACAAAAATATCAAGGTTACTCTCCTTATTATGCATAAATTACCTATACCAACAAAAATATCAAGGTTACTCTCCTTATTATGCATAAATTACCTAAACCAACAAAAATATCAAGGTTACTCTCCTTATTATGCATAAATTACCTAAACCAATAAAAATATCAAGGTTACTCTCCTTATTATGCATAAATTACCTAAACCAACAAAAATATCAAGGTTACTCTCCTTATTATGAATAAAATTACTTAAACCAACAAAAATATCAAGGTTACTCTCCTTATTATGAATAAAATTACTTAAACCAACAAAAATATCAAGGTTACGCTCCTTATTATGCATAAATTACCTAAACCAATAAAAATATCAAGGTTACTCTCCTTATTATGAATAAAATTACTTAAACCAACAAAAATATCAAGGTTACTCTCCTTATTATGAATAAAATTACTTAAACCAACAAAAATATCAAGGTTACTCTCCTTATTATGAATAAAATTACCTAAACCAACAAAAATATCAAGGTTACTCTCCTTATTATGAATAAAATTACTTAAACCAACAAAAATATCAAGGTTACTCTCCTTATTATGCATAAATTACCTAAACCAACAAAAATATCAAGGTTACTCTCCTTATTATGCATAAATTACCTAAACCAACAAAAATATCAAGGTTACTCTCCTTATTATGCATAAATTACCTAAACCAATAAAAATATCAAGGTTACTCTCCTTATTATGCATAAATTACCTAAACCAACAAAAATATCAAGGTTACTCTCCTTATTATGAATAAAATTACTTAAACCAACAAAAATATCAAGGTTACTCTCCTTATTATGAATAAAATTACTTAAACCAACAAAAATATCAAGGTTACTCTCCTTATTATGCATAAATTACCTAAACCAACAAAAATATCAAGGTTACTCTCCTTACTATGAATAAAATTACTTAAACCAACAAAAATATCAAGGTTACTCTCCTTATTATGAATAAAATTACTTAAACCAACAAAAATATCAAGGTTACTCTCCTTATTATGAGTAAAATTACCTAAACCAACAAAAATATCAAGGTTACTCTCCTTATTATGAATAAAATTACTTAAACCAACAAAAATATCAAGGTTACTCTCCTTATTATGCATAAATTACCTAAACCAACAAAAATATCAAGGTTACTCTCCTTATTATGAATAAAATTACTTAAACCAACAAAAATATCAAGGTTACTCTCCTTATTATGAATAAAATTACTTAAACCAACAAAAATATCAAGGTTACTCTCCTTATTATGAATAAAATTACTTAAACCAACAAAAATATCAAGGTTACTCTCCTTATTATGAATAAATTTACTTAAACCAACAAAAATATCAAGGTTACTCTCCTTATTATGAATAAAATTACCTAAACCAACAAAAATATCAAGGTTACTCTCCTTATTATGAATAAATTACCTAAACCAACAAAAATATCAAGGTTACTCTCCTTATTATGCATAAATTACCTAAACCAATAAAAATATCAAGGTTACTCTCCTTATTATGCATAAATTACCTAAACCAATAAAAATATCAAGGTTACTCTCCTTATTATGCATAAATTACCTAAACCAACAAAAATATCAAGGTTACTCTCCTTATTATGCATAAATTACCTAAACCAACAAAAATATCAAGGTTACTCTCCTTATTATGCATAAATTACCTAAACCAACAAAAATATCAAGGTTACTCTCCTTATTATGCATAAATTACCTAAACCAATAAAAATATCAAGGTTAATCTCCTTATTATGCATAAATTACCTAAACCAACAAAAATATCAAGGTTACTCTCCTTATTATGAATAAAATTACTTAAACCAACAAAAATATCAAGGTTACTCTCCTTATTATGCATAAATTACCTAAACCAATAAAAATATCAAGGTTAATCTCCTTATTATGCATAAATTACCTAAACCAACAAAAATATCAAGGTTACGCTCCTTATTATGCATAAATTACCTAAACCAACAAAAATATCAAGGTTACTCTCCTTATTATGAATAAAATTACTTAAACCAACAAAAATATCAAGGTTACTCTCCTTATTATGAATAAAATTACTTAAACCAACAAAAATATCAAGGTTACTCTCCTTATTATGAATAAAATTACCTAAACCAACAAAAATATCAAGGTTACTCTCCTTATTATGAATAAAATTACTTAAACCAACAAAAATATCAAGGTTACTCCTTCCTTATTATGCATAAATTACCTAAACCAACAAAAATATCAAGGTTACTCTCCTTATTATGCATAAATTACCTAAACCAACAAAAATATCAAGGTTACTCTCCTTATTATGCATAAATTACCTAAACCAATAAAAATATCAAGGTTACACTCCTTATTATGCATAAATTACCTAAACCAACAAAAATATCAAGGTTACTCTCCTTATTATGAATAAAATTACTTAAACCAACAAAAATATCAAGGTTACTCTCCTTATTATGAATAAAATTACTTAAACCAACAAAAATATCAAGGTTACGCTCCTTATTATGCATAAATTACCTAAACCAATAAAAATATCAAGGTTACTCTCCTTATTATGAATAAAATTACTTAAACCAACAAAAATATCAAGGTTACGCTCCTTATTATGCATAAATTACCTAAACCAATAAAAATATCAAGGTTACTCTCCTTATTATGCATAAATTACCTAAACCAATAAAAATATCAAGGTTACTCTCCTTATTATGCATAAATTACCTAAACCAACAAAAATATCAAGGTTACTCTCCTTATTATGAATAAAATTACTTAAACCAACAAAAATATCAAGGTTACTCTCCTTATTATGAATAAAATTACTTAAACCAACAAAAATATCAAGGTTACGCTCCTTATTATGCATAAATTACCTAAACCACAAAAATATCAAGGTTACTCTCCTTATTATGAATAAAATTACTTAAAACCAATAAAAATATCAAGGTTAATTCTTATTATGCATAAATTACCTAAACCAACAAAAATATTCAAGGTTACGCCCCCTATTATGCATAAATTACCTAAACCAATAAAAATATCAAGGTTACTCTCCTTATTATGCATAAATTACCTAAACCACAAAAATATCAAGGTTACTCTCCTTATTATACCACTAAACCAACAAAAATATCAAGGTTACCTCCCCTGTTATGAATAAAATTACTTAAACCAACAAAAATATCAAGGTTACTCTCCTTATTATGCATAAATTACCTAAACCAACAAAAAAATATCAAGGTTACTCTCCTTATTATGAATAAAAATTACTTAAACCAACAAAAATATCAAGGTTACTCTCCTTATGAATAAAATTAATATTTAAACCAACAAAAAATATCAAGGTTACTCTCCTTATTATAATAAAATTACCTAAACCAACAAAAATATCAAGGTTACTCTCCTTATTATGAATAAAATTACTTAAACCAACAAAAATATCAAGGTTACTCTCCTTTATTATGCATAAATTACCTAAACCAACAAAAATATCAAGGTTACTCTCCTTATTATGAATAAAATTACTTAAACCAACAAAAATATCAAGGTTACTCTCCTTATTATGAATTACTTAAACCAACAAAAATATCAAGGTTACCTTATTAAGAATAAAATTACTTAAACCAACAAAAATATCAAGGTTACTCTCCTGATATGAATAAATTTACTTAAACCAACAAAATACTATGAATAAAAATTATCAAACCAACAAAAAATATCAAGGTTACTCTCCTTATTATGAATAAATTACCTAAACCAACAAAAATATCAAGGTTACTCTCCTTATTATGCATAAATTACCTAAACCAATAAAAATATCAAGGTTACTTCCTTATTATGCATAAATTACCTAAACCAATAAAATATCAAGGTTACTCTCCTTATTATGCATAAATTACCTAAACCAACAAAAAATATCAAGGTTACTTCCTTATTATGCATAAATTACCTAAACCAATAAAAAATATCAAGGTATATTTCCATATACAAATTACCAAACCAATAAAATAACAAGGTTACCCCTTATTATGAATAAAATTACTTAAACCAACAAAAATATCAAGGTTACTCTCCTTATTATGCATAAATTACCTAAACCAACAAAAATATCAAGGTTACCTCTTATTTATGCATAAATTACCTAAACTAATAAAATATCAAGGTTACTCTCCTTATTATGCATAAATTACCTAAACCAATAAAAATATCAAGGTTACTCTCCTTATTATGCATAAATTACCTAAACCAATAAAATATCAAGGTTACTCTCCTTATTATGCATAAATTACCTAAACCAACAAAAATATCAAGGTTACTCTCCCTATTATGCATACCTAAACCAACAAAATATCAAGCCTCTCCTTATTATGCATAAATTACCTAAAAACCAACAAAATATCAAGGTTACTCTCCTTATTATGCATAAATTACCTAAACCAATAAAAATATCAAGGTTACTCTCCTGACATGTATAAATTACCTAAACCAACAAAAATATCAAGGTTACTCTCCTTATTATGAATAAAATTACTTAAACCAACAAAAATATCAAGAGTCATTTTCCTTATTATGCATAAATTACCTAAACTAATAAAAATA
>JBBBDQ010025445.1:0-10760 GCA_037127315.1 Ascarosepion bandense
GAATGTCAGATTATCATTACTTGTACTAGCCCAACTCCATAATACTGAAATATTAAATGTAAACAAGGAAGTCTTCTATGTGAAATCGAGGTATCTGGTAGGCTAATGTTTACCGAATGTCAGGATTATCATTACTTGTACTTAGCCTAACTCATATTTACTGAAATATTAAATGTAAACAAGGGAAGTCTTCCATGTGAAATCATGGTATCTGGTAGGCTAATGTTTACCGAATGTCAGGGATTATCATTACTTGTACTTAGCCTAACTCCATAATACTGGAATATTAAATGTAAACAAGGGAAGTCTTCTATGTGAAATTGAGGTGTCTTGTCACTAATGTTTACCCACTGTCAGGATTATCATTACTTGTACTTAGCCTAACTCCATAATACTGGAATATTAAATGTAAATAAGGGAAGTCTTTGTATGTGAAATTGATAGTATCTGGTAGGCTAATGTTTACCGAATGTCAGGGATTATCATTACTTGTACTTAGCCTAACTCCCATAATACTGAAATATTAAATGTAAACAAGGGAAGTCTTCTCTGTGAAATTGAGGTATCTGGTTGGCTCAATGTTTACCTAATGTCAGGGATTATCATTACTTGTACTTACCTAACTCCATAATACTGAAATATTAAATGTAAACAAGGTAAGTCTTCTATGTGAAATTGAGGTATCTGGTAGGCTAATGTTTACCGAATGTCAGGGATTATCATTACTTGTACTTAGCCTAACTCCATAATACTGAAATATTAAATGTAAACAAGGGAAGTCTTCTATGTGAAATTGAGGTATCTGGTAGGCTAATGTTTACCGAATGTCAGGATTATCATTACTTGTACTTAGCCTAACTCCATAATACTGGAATATTAAATGTAAATAAGAGAAGTCTTCTATGTGAAATTGAGGTATCTGGCAGGCTAATGTTTACCGAATGTCAGGGATTATCATTACTTGTACTTAGCCTAACTCCATAATACTGGAATATTAAATGTAAATAAGAGAAGTCTTCATGTGAAATTGAGGTGATCTGGTAGGCTAATGATTGGGGATTATCATTACTTGTACTTAGCCTAACTCCATAATACTGGAATATTAAATGTAAACAAGGAAGTTCTATGTGAAATGGAGGTATCTGGTAGGCTAATGTTTACCGAATGTCAGGGATTATCATTATTGTACTTAGCCTAACTCCATAATACTGAAATATTAAATGTAAACAAGGGAAGTTTTCCTATGTGAAATCGAGGTATCTGGTCGGCTAATGTTTACCGAATGTCAGGCATTATCATTACTTGTACTTAGCCTAACTCCATAATACTGAAATATTAAATGTAAACTAGGGAAGTCTTCTATGTGAAATCGAGGTATCTTTTAGCTAATGTTTACCGAATGTCAGGATTATCATTATTTGTACTTAGCCTAACTCCATAATACTGAAATATTAAATGGAAACAAGGGAAGTCTTCTATGTGAAATCGAGGTATCTGGTAGGCTAATGTTTACCGAATGTCAGGGATTATCATTACTTGTACTTAGCCTAACTCCATAATACTGGAATATTAAATGTAAACAAGGGAAGTCTTCTATGTGAAATTGAGGTATCTGGTTGTCTAATGTTTACCGAATGTCAGGGATTATCATTACTTGTACTTAGCCTAACTCCATAATACTGGAATATTAAATGTAAATAAGGGAAGTCTTGTATGTGAAATTGAGGTATCTGGTAGGCTAATGTTTACCGAATGTCAGGGATTATCATTACTTGTACTTAGCCTAACTCCATAATACTGAAATATTAAATGTAAACAAGGGAAGTCTTCTCTGTGAAATTGAGGTATCTGGTTGGCTAATGTTTACCGAATGTCAGGGATTATCATTACTTGTACTTAGCCTAACTCCATAATACTGGAATATTAAATGTAAATAAGGGAAGTCTTGTATGTGAAATTGAGGTATCTGGTAGGCTAATGTTTACCGAATGTCAGGGATTATCATTACTTGTACTTAGCCTAACTCCATAATACTGAAATATTAAATGTAAACAAGGGAAGTCTTCTATGTGAAATTGAGGTATCTGATAGTCTAATGTTTACCGAATGTCAGGGATTATCATTACTTGTACTTAGCCTAACTCCATAATACTGAAATATTAAATGTAAACAAGGGAAGTCTTCTATGTGAAATTGAGGTATCTGGTAGGCTAATGTTTACCGAATGTCAGGGATTATCATTACTTGTACTTAGCCTAACTCCATAATACTGAAATATTAAATGTAAACAAGGGAAGTCTTCTATGTGAAATTGAGGTATCTGGTAGGCTAATGTTTACCGAATGTCAGGGATTATCATTACTTGTACTTAGCCTAACTCCATAATACTGAAATATTAAATGTAAACAAGGGAAGTCTTCTATGTGAAATTGAGGTATCTGGTAGGCTAATGTTTACCGAATGTCAGGGATTATCATTACTTGTACTAAGCCTAACTCCATAATACTGGAATATTAAATGTAAATAAGAGAAGTCTTCTATGTGAAATTGAGGTATCTGTTAGGCTAATGTTTGCCGAATGTCAGGGATTATCATTACTTGTACTTAGCCTAACTCCATAATACTGGAATATTAAATGTAAATAAGAGAAGTCTTCTATGTGAAATTGAGGTATCTGGTAGGCTAATGATTACCGAATGTCAGGGATTATCATTACTTGTACTTAGCCTAACTCCATAATACTGGAATATTAAATGTAAACAAGGGAAGTCTTCGATGTGAAATGGAGGTATCTGGTAGGCTAATGTTTACCGAATGTCAGGGATTATCATTATTGTACTTAGCCTAACTCCATAATACTGAAATATTAAATGTAAACAAGGGAAGTCTTCTATGTGAAATCGAGGTATCTGGTCGGCTAATGTTTACCGAATGTCAGGCATTATCATTACTTGTACTTAGCCTAACTCCATAATACTGAAATATTAAATGTAAACAAGGGAAGTCTTCTATGTGAAATCGAGGTATCTTTTAGGCTAATGTTTACCGAATGTCAGGGATTATCATTACTTGTACTTAGCCTAACTCCATAATACTGAAATATTAAATGGAAACAAGGGAAGTCTTCTATGTGAAATCGAGGTATCTGGTAGGCTAATGTTTACCGAATGTCAGGGATTACTGGCTACTGTACTTAGCCTAACCCATAATACTGAAATATTAAATGTAAACAAGGGAAGCCTTCCATGAAATCGAGGGTATCTGGTAGGCTAATGTTTACCGAATGTCAGGGATTATCATTACTTGTACTTAGCCTAACTCCATAATACTGGAATATTAAATGTAAACAAGGGAAGTCTTCAGTGGAAATTGAGGTATCTGGTCACCTAATGTTTACCGAATGTCAGGGATTATCATTACTTGTACTTAGCCTAACTCCATAATACTGGAATATTGAACAAAAATAAGGGAAGTCTTGTATGTGAAATTGAGGTATCTGGTAGGCTAATGTTTGTCAATGTCAGGGATTATCATTACTTGTACTTAGCCTAACTCCATAATACTGAAATATTAAATGTAAACAAGGGAAGTCTTCTCTGTGAAATTGGAGGTATCTTGTCAATAATGTTTACCGAATGTCAGGGATTATCATTACTTGTACTTAGCCTAACTCCATAATACTGGAATATTAAATGTAAATAAGGAAGTCTTGTATGTGAAATTGAGGTATCTGGTAGGCTAATGTTTACCGAATGTCAGGGATTATCATTACTTGTACTTAGCCTAACTCCATAATACTGAAATATTAAATGTAAACAAGGAAGTCTTCTATGTGAAATTGAGGTATCTGACAGTCTAATGTTTACCGAATGTCAGGGATTATCATTACTTGTACTTAGCCTAACTCCATAATACTGAAATATTAAATGTAAACAAGGGAAGTCTTCTATGTGAAATTGAGGTATCTGGTAGGCTAATGTTTAATTAATGTCAGGGATTATCATTACTTGTACTTAGCCTAACTCCATAATACTGAAATATTAAATGTAAAACAAGGGAAGTCTTCTATGTGAAATTGAGATCTGGTAGGCTAATGTTTACCGAATGTCAGGGATTATCATTACTTGTACTTAGCCTAACTCCATAATACGGAAATATTAAATGCAAACAAGGGAAGTCTTCTATGTGAAATTGAGGTATCTGGTAGGCTAATGTTTACCGAATGTCAGGGATTATCATTACTTGTACTTAGCTCAACTCCATAATACTGGAATATTAAATGTAAAATAAGAGAAGTCTTCTATGTGAAATTGAGGTATCTGGTAGGCTAATGTTTACCGAATGTCAGGATTACTGTCACTTGTACTTAGCCTAACTCCATAATACTGGAATATTAAGTGTAAATAAGAGAAGTCTTCTATGGAATTGAGGTACTGCAGGCTAATGATTACCGAATGTCAGGGATTATCATTACTTGTACTTAGCCTAACTCCATAATACTGGAATATTAAATGTAAACAAGGGAAGTCTTCTATGTGAAATGGAGGTATCTGTAATAATGTTTACCTAATGTCAGGGATTATCATTATTGTACTTAGCCTAACTCCATAATATTGAAATATTAAATGTAAACAAGGGAAGTCTTCAGTGTGAAATCGAGGTATCTGGTTTGCCAATGCTTACCGAATGTCAGGATTGTCATTACTTGTACTTAGCCTAACCCCATAATACTGAAATATTAAATGTAAACAAGGAAGTCTTCTATGTGAAATTCAGGCATTCAGCAGGCTAATGCTTACCTGCATGTTTGTGATTATCATTACTGTACTTAGCCTAACTCCATAATACTGAAATATTAAACAAATAAGGAAGTCTTCTATGTGAAATCGAGGTATCTGGCAGGCTAATATTTACCGAATGTCAGGGATTATCATTACTTGTACCTAGCCTAACTCCATAATACTGAAATATTAAATAAATATGAAATGTGTGAAATTGAGTGTATCTGGTAGGCTAATGTTTACCGAATGTCAGGGATTATCATTACTGTACTTAGCCTAACCCTACAATACTGAAATAATAAATGTAAACAAGGGAAGACTTCTATGTGAAATTGGAGGTATCTGGCACAAATAATGTTTACCTAATGTCAGGGATTACTTGTCACTTGTACTTAGCCTAACCTGGTTAATACTGGAATATTAAATGTAAATAAGGGAAGTCTTGTATGTGAAATTGAGGTATCTGGTAGGCTAATGTTTACCGAATGTCAGGATTATCATTACTTGTACTTAGCCTAACTCCATAATACTGAAATACTAAATGTAAACAAGGGAAGTCTTCTATGTGAAATTGAGGTATCTGACAGCCTAATGTTTACTCAATTGCTGTGGATTATCAGTCATTGTACTTAGCCTAACTTCATAATACTGAAATATTAAACAAACAAGGGAAGTCTTCTTATGTGAAATTGAGGTATCTGGTAGGCTAATGTTTATCGAATGTCAGGGATTATCATTACTTTACTTAGCCTAACTCCATAATACTGAAATATTAAATGTAAAGAAGGGAAGTCTTCTATGTGAAATTGAGGTATCTGGTAGGCTAATGTTTACCGAATGTCAGGGATTATCATTACTTGTACTTAGCCTAACTCCATAATACTCAAATATTAAATGTAAACAAGGGAAGTCTTCTATGTGAAATTGAGGTATCTGGTAGGCTAATGTTTACCGAATGTCAGGGATTATCATTACTTGTACTTAGCCTAACTCCATAATACTGGAATATTAAATGTAAATAAGAGAAGTCTTCTATGTGAAATTGAGGTATCTGGTAGGCTAATGTTTACCGAATGTCAGGGATTATCATTCCTTGTACTTAGCCTAACTCCATAATACTGGAATATTACATGTAAATAAGAGAAGTCTTCTATGTGAAATTGAGGTATCTGGTAGGCTAATGATTACCGAATGTCAGGGATTATCATTACTTGTACTTAGCCTAACTCCATAATACTGGAATATTAAATGTAAACAAGGGAAGTCTTCTATGTGAAATGGAGGTATCTGGTAGGCTAATATTTACCGAATGTCAGGGATTATCATTATTGTACTTAGCCTAACTCCATAATACTGAAATGTTAAATGTAAACAAGGGAAGTCTTCTATGTGAAATCGAGGTATCTGGTAGGCTAATGTTTACCGAATGTCAGGGATTATCATTACTTGTACTTAGCCTAACTCCATAATATTGAAATATTAAATGTAAACAAGGGAAGTCTTCTATGTGAAATCGAGGTATCTGGTCGGCTAATGTTTACCGAATGTCAGGGATTGTCATTACTTGTACTTAGCCTAACTCGATAATACTGAAATATTAAATGTAAACAAGGGAAGTCTTCTATGTGAAATTGAGGTATCTGGTAGGCTAATGATTACCGAATGTCAGGGATTATCATTACTTGTACTTAGCCTAACTCCATAATACTGGAATATTAAATGTAAATAAGGGAAGTCTTCTATGTGAAATGGAGGTATCTGGTAGGCTAATGTTTACCGAATGTCAGGGATTATCATTACTTGTACTTAGCCTAACTTCATAATACTGAAATATTAAATGTAAACAAGGGAAGTCTTCTATGTGAAATTGAGGTATCTGGTAGGCTAATGTTTACCGAATGTCAGGGATTATCATTACTTTACTTAGCCTAACTCCATAATACTGAAATATTAAATGTAAACAAGGGAAGTCTTCTATGTGAAATTGAGGTATCTGGTAGGCTAATGTTTACCGAATGTCAGGGATTATCATTACTTGTACTTAGCCTAACTCCATAATACTCAAATATTAAATGTAAACAAGGGAAGTCTTCTATGTGAAATTGAGGTATCTGGTAGGCTAATGTTTACCGAATGTCAGGGATTATCATTACTTGTACTTAGCCTAACTCCATAATACTGGAATATTAAATGTAAACAAGAGAAGTCTTCTATGTGAAATTGAGGTATCTGGTAGGCTAATGTTTACCGAATGTCAGGGATTATCATTCCTTGTACTTAGCCTAACTCCATAATACTGGAATATTACATGTAAATAAGAGAAGTCTTCTATGTGAAATTGAGGTATCTGGTAGGCTAATGATTACCGAATGTCAGGGATTATCATTACTTGTACTTAGCCTAACTCCATAATACTGGAATATTAAATGTAAACAAGGGAAGTCTTCTATGTGAAAGGGAGGTATCTGGTAGGCTAATATTTACCGAATGTCAGGGATTATCATTATTGTACTTAGCCTAACTCCATAATACTGAAATGTTAAATGTAAACAAGGGAAGTCTTCTATGTGAAATCGAGGTATCTGGTAGGCTAATGTTTACCGAATGTCAGGGATTATCATTACTTGTACTTAGCCTAACTCCATAATATTGAAATATTAAATGTAAACAAGGGAAGTCTTCTATGTGAAATCGAGGTATCTGGTCGGCTAATGTTTACCGAATGTCAGGGATTGTCATTACTTGTACTTAGCCTAACTCGATAATACTGAAATATTAAATGTAAACAAGGGAAGTCTTCTATGTGAAATTGAGGTATCTGGTAGGCTAATGATTACCGAATGTCAGGGATTATCATTACTTGTACTTAGCCTAACTCCATAATACTGGAATATTAAATGTAAATAAGGGAAGTCTTCTATGTGAAATGGAGGTATCTGGTAGGCTAATGTTTACCGAATGTCAGGGATTATCATTACTTGTACTTAGCCTAACTCCATAATACTGGAATATTAAATGTAAATAAGGGAAGTCTTCTATGTGAAATCGAGGTATCTGGTAGGCTAATGTTTACCGAATGTCAGGGATTATCATTACTTGTACTTAGCCTAACTCCATAATACTGGAATATTAAATGTAAATAAGAGAAGTCTTCTATGTGAAATTGAGGTATCTGGTAGGCTAATGATTACCGAATGTCAGGGATTATCATTACTTGTACTTAGCCTAACTCCATAATACTGGAATATTAAATGTAAATAAGGGAAGTCTTCTATGTGAAATTGAGGTATCTGGTAGGCTAATGTTTACCGAATGTCAGGGATTATCATTACTTGTACTTAGCCTAACTCCATAATACTGAAATATTAAATGTAAACAAGGGAAGTCTTCTATGTGAAATTGAGGTATCTGGTAGTCTAACGTTTACCGAATGTCAGGGATTATCATTTCTTGTACTTAGCCTAACTCCATAATACTGAAATATTAAATGTAAACAAGGGAAGTCTTCTATGTGAAATTGAGGTATCTGGTCGGCTAATGTTTACCGAATGTCAGAGATTATCATTACTTGTACTTAGCCTAACTCCATAATACTGAAATATTAAATGTAAACAAGGGAAGTCTTCTATGTGAAATTGAGGTATCTGGTAGGATAATGTTTACATATGTCAGGGATTATCATTAATTGTACTTAGCCTAACTCCATAATACTGAAATATTAAATGTAAACAAGGTAAGTCTTCTATGTTAAATTGAGGTATCTGGTAGGCTAATGTTTACCGAATGTCAGGGATTATCATTACTTGTACTTAGCCTAACTCAATAATACTGAAATATTAAATGTAAACAAGGGAAGTCTTCTATGTGAAATTGAGGTATCTGGTAGGCTAATGTTTACCGAATGTCAGGGATTATCATTACTTGTACTTAGCCTAACTCCATAATACTGGAATATTAAATGTAAATGAGAGAAGTCTTCTATGTGAAATTGAGGCATCTGGTAGGCTAATGTTTACCGAATGTCAGGGATTATCATTACTTGTACTTAGCCTACCTCCATAATACTGAAATATTAAATGTAAACAAGGGAAGTCTTCTATGTGAAATCGAGGTATCTGGTCGGCTAATGTTTACCGAATGTCAGGGATTATCATTACTTGTACTTAGCCTAACTCCATAATACTGAAATATTAAATGTAAACAAGGGAAGTCTTCTATGTGAAATTGAGGTATCTGGTAGTCTAATGTTTACCGAATGTCAGGGATTATCATTACTTGTACTTAGCCTAACTCCATAATACTGGAATATTAAATGTAAACAAGGGAAGTCTTCTATGTGAAATTGAGGTATCTGGTCGTCTAATGTTTACCGAATGTCAGGGATTATCATTACTTGTACTTAGCCTAACTCCATAATACTGGAATATTAAATGTAAATAAGGGAAGTCTTGTATGTGAAATTGAGGTATCTGGTAGGCTAATGTTACCGAATGTCAGGGATTATCATTACTTGTACTTAGCCTAACTCCATAATACTGAAATATTAAATGTAAACAAGGGATGTCTTCTCTGTGAAATTGAGGTATCTGGTTGGCTAATGTTTACCGAATGTCAGGGATTATCATTACTTGTACTTAGCCTAACTCCATAATACTGGAATATTAAATGTAAATAAGGGAAGTCTTGTATGTGAAATTGAGGTGTCTGGTAGGCTAATGTTTACCGAATGTCAGGGATTATTATTACTTGTACTTAGCCTAACTCCATAATACTGAAATATTAAATGTAAACAAGGGAAGTCTTCTATGTGAAATTGAGGTATCTGATAGTCTAATGTTTACCGAATGTCAGGGATTATCATTACTTGTACTTAGCCTAACTCCATAATACTGAAATATTAAATGTAAACAAGGGAAGTCTTCTATGTGAAATTGAGGTATCTGGTAGGCTAATGTTTACCGAATGTCAGGGATTATCATTACTTGTACTTAGCCTAACTCCATAATACTGAAATATTAAATGTAAACAAGGGAAGTCTTCCATGTGAAATTGAGGTATCTGGTAGGCTAATGTTTACCGAATGTCAGGGATTATCATTACTTGTACTTAGCCTAACTCCATAATACTGAAATATTAAATGTAAACAAGGGAAGTCTTCTATGTGAAATTGAGGTATCTGGTAGGCTAATGTTTACCGAATGTCAGGGATTATCATTACTTGTACTTAGCCTAACTCCATAATACTGGAATATTAAATGTAAATAAGAGAAGTCTTGTATGTGAAATTGAGGTATCTGGTAGGCTAATGTTTACCGAATGTCAGGGATTATCATTACTTGTACTTAGCCTAACTCCATAATACTGGAATATTAAATGTAAATAAGAGAAGTCTTCTATGTGAAATTGAGGTATCTTGTAGGCTAATGATTACCGAATGTCAGGGATTATCATTACTTGTACTTAGCCTAACTCCATAATACTGGAATATTAAATGTAAACAAGGGAAGTCTTCTATGTGAAATGGAGGTATCTGGTAGGCTAATGTTTACCGAATGTCAGGGATTATCATTATTGTACTTAGCCTAACTCCATAATACTGAAATGTTAAATGTAAACAAGGGAAGTCTTCTATGTGAAATCGAGGTATCTGGTAGGCTAATGTTTACCGAATGTCAGGGATTATCATTACTTGTACTTAGCCTAACTCCATAATACTGAAATATTAAATGTAAACAAGGGAAGTCTTCTATGTGAAATCGAGGTATCTGGTCGGCTAATGTTTACCGAATGTCAGGGATTGTCATTACTTGTACTTAGCCTAACTCCATAATACTGAAATATTTAATGTAAATGAGAGAATCTTCTATGTGAAATTGAGGTATCTGGTAGGCTAATGTTTGCCGAATGTCAGGGATTATCATTACTTGTACATAGCCTAACTCCATAATACTGAAATATTAAATGTAAACAAGGCAAGTC
>JBBBDQ010025446.1:0-17331 GCA_037127315.1 Ascarosepion bandense
TCTTAATTTACAAATGAATTAGCGCATTAATCTAGGAGAAACTCCTTATTAAGCCTAGCATAGAAGTTAATACAATATTGGAGCCACCAATATAGAACATATGACAACAAAATCAATGGGAGGAGGAGTTATCTTCATTTACAAATGAATTAGCGCATTAGTCTAGGAAAAACTCCTTATTAAGCCTAGCATATAAATAAATACAATATTGGAGCCACCAATATAGACATATGACAACAAAATCAATGGGAGGAGGAGTTATCTTCATTTACACATGAATTAGCGCCTGAGTCTAGGAGAAACTCCTTATTAAGCCTAGCATACAAATAAATACAATATTGGAGCCGCTAATATAGAACATATGACAACAAAATCAATGGGAGGAGGAGTTATCTTCATTTACAAATGAATTAGCGCATTAGTCTAGGAGAAACTCTTTATTAAGCCTAGCATAGAAATAAATACATTATTGGAGCCGCTAATATAGAACATATGACAACAAAATCGATGGGAGGAGGTGTTATCTTCATTTACAAATGAATTTGCGCATTATTCTAGGAGAAACTCTTTATTAAGCCTAGCATACAAATAAATACAATATTGGAGCCGCTAATATAGAACATATGACAACAAAATCAATGGGAGGAGGAGTTATCTTCATTTACAAATGAATTAGCGCATTAGTCTAGGAGATACTCCTTATTAAGCCTAACATAGAAATAAATACAATATTGGAGCCACCAATATAGAACATATGACATCAAAATCAATGGGAGGAGGAGTTATCTTCATTTACAAATGAATTAGCGCATTAGTCTAGGAGAAATTCCATATTAAGCCTAGCATATAAATAAATAAAATATTGGAGCCACCAATATAGAACATATGACAACAAAATCAATGGGAGGAAGAGTTATCTTCATTTACAAATGAATTAGCGCATTAGTCTAGGAGAAACTCCTTATTAAGCCTAGCATAGAAGTAAATACAATATTGGAGCCACCAATATAGAACATATGACAACAAAATCAATGGGAGGAGGAGTTATCTTCATTTACAAATGAATTAGCGCATTAGTCTAGGAAAAACTCCTTATTAAGCCTAGCATATAAATAAATAAAATATTGGAGCCACCAATATAGAACATATGACAACAAAATCAATGGGAGGAGGAGTTATCTTCATTTACAAATGAATTAGCGCATTAGTCTTGGAGAAACTCCTTATTAAGCCTAGCATAGAAGTAAATACAATATTGGAGCCACCAATATAGAACATATGACAACAAAATCAATGGGAGGAGGAGTTATCTTCATTTACAAATGAATTAGCGCATTAGTCTAGGAGAAACTCTTTATTAAGCCTAGCATAGAAACAAATACAATATTGGGCCACCAATATAGACATATGACAACAAAATCAATGGGAGGAGGAGTTATCTTCATTTACACATGAATTAGCGCCTGAGTCTAGGAGAAACTCCTTATTAAGCCTAGCATACAAATAAATACAATATTGGAGCCGCTAATATAGAACATATGACAACAAAATCAATGGGAGGAGGAGTTATCTTCATTTACAAATGAATTAGCGCATTAGTCTAGGAGAAACTCTTTATTAAGCCTAGCATAGAAATAAATACATTATTGGAGCCGCTAATATAGAACATATGACAAAAAAATCGATGGGAGGAGGTGTTATCTTCATTTACAAATGAATTTGCGCATTATTCTAGGAGAAACTCTTTATTAAGCCTAGCATACAAATAAATACAATATTGGAGCCGCTAATATGGAACATATGACAACAAAATCAATGGGAGGATGAGTTATCTTCATTTACAAATGAATTAGCGCATTAGTCTAGGAGAAACTCCTTATTAATCCTAGCATAGAAATAAATACAATATTGGAGCCACCAATATAGAACATATGACAACCAAATCAATGGGAGGAGGAGTTATCTTCAATTACAAATGAGTTTGCGCATTGGTCTAGGAGAAGCTCGTTATTAAGCCTAGCATAGAAATAAATACAATATTGGAGCCACCAATATAGAACATATGACAACAAAATCAATGGGAGGAGGAGTTATCTTCATTTACAAATGCATTAGCGCATTAGTCTTGGAGAAACTCCTTATTAAGCCTAGCATAGAAATAAATACAATATTGGAGCCACCAATATAGAACATATGACAACAAAATCAATGGGAGGAGGAGTTATCTTCATTTACAAATGAATTAGCGCATTAGTCTAGGAGAAACTCCTTATTAAGCCTAGCATAGAAATAAATACAATATTGGAGCCACCAATATAGAACATATGACAAAAAAATCAATGGGAGGAGGAGTTATCTTCATTTACAAATGAATTAGCGCATTAGTCTAGGAGAAACTTCTTATTAAGCCTAGCATAGAAATAAATACAATATTGGAGCCACCAATATAGAACATATGACAATAAAATCAATGGGAGGAAGAGTTATCTTCATTTACAAATGAATTAGCGCATTAGTCTAGGAGAAACTCCTTATTAAGCCTAGCATAGAAATAAATACAATATTGGAGCCACCAATATAGAACATATGACAACCAAATCAATGGGAGGAGGAGTTATCTTCATTTACAAATGAATTAGCGCATTAGTCTAGGAGAAACTCCTTATTAAGCCTAGCATAGAAATAAATACAATATTGGAGCCGCTAGTATAGAACATATGACAACAAAATCAAGTCTTCAACAAGAGTAGCACCTGCCAAAATTTTTTGGGCAGCAGCAACGGTATCGTTAATCTGCACACATGTTAGGCTTAAAGTTGCAAGATCTCTACAGAAAATTGTCTCACAGGATAATGGCTTAGTGTGTTGATTCATAACTCTAGCAAAATCTAGTAGTTTTGGCAGTATATATTGGTTTGTATTTTGACAATAAAATATATTGTTATACTTTCGTAGTATTTCCTTTTTTCAGGGTGATTCACTGTTTGCTAATAGCTGAGATTCTAACAATTGCTACCGACTGGGGTTAGTGTGGATCTCGGAACAACAGGATTTAAGAGCTAGTTCCACGCTCCTTTAAACCTCTCGATCAAAGGCCTTGCTGCCCGAGGTAATTTATCGTCATACACAGAAGAATGTCTTGGTTGTAATAAAGAAGATGTTTACAAGTTTTAAACAAGAAGTTGTCAACTTTTAACTGTTGACAACTGAATAAAGCATTAAATGATTCGTCAACTTAATTTTGCCGAAACCTTTTTAAAAATCTTTTGGCTTTGCTTTTTTCACACGTTAAAAAAAAATCGAAGCTAAACAAAAAGGACGATTCAAAACCGTGCATGTTTCGATTGTCAAAAGATTATTTATATTCTAAATAATTTTTTTTAAGTTTCTACAGTCTTAAGCGTTAATGTTGTTGAAAAAGATGTAAGGAAAACTTAACTATTACAAGTTGTAGATATAAAAAAATGAAACAATTGATAGATTTGTGTATCATCAATCTTAAAAACATAATAGTTTGCCTTGAAAAGACAAATAATAAAAGAAAAACAATAATCTTAAGCTTTTTCGGTCAATTTATTTAAAAAAAAACAAGGGGAAGATTTTGGATGAACGAGCTTCGATCGTTTTTCATTGACTTCTCTTTTCTTTTCGTAAGTGTTGAATTTTCCTTTAGTTCAAAGAAATCTTATTCACTGATGTCAGTGTTTGATAATCGTCTAATTATGTGCATCTAGGCATGGCATGAACTCAGTCATCACAGACAGAAATTGAAACGAGATTCCTGTTCGGGGAAACGTACAAAAGCACGCTCAGCATTATCATTTCAAAAAGAAAATATCGTAAATCTGCGTTTGAGAAGAATTGATCTGTCTCTTATATTATTATGTTAAGCATTGTAAGTCTAATAAAAAGTTAGATTGGGAAAGCAGAATAGATAAAAATAGGCAAAGAAAATTCGGGACTCCAAAATCAGAATTAGAAAGAGAATGTTCCCACAAATTACACAGAAAAGCATTTCAACACACACACACACACACACACACACACACACACACACACACACACACATATATATATATATATATATATATATATATATATGGAAGGGCTGCTAAAGGATAGCTAGTGAACAGTGTACAATTAATTTGTTTCTTTACCAATATTAATGGGTGCGTTGTGGTACAGTGCATATCGACTCGGAACGAGAGATCGGGTTGCCGAGTTCAAATTCCAGTTGAATTCATTACATTCACTTACGCGCAGATACCCTTGGGAAAGGTATTAATCCGTCAATTCCTTCCAGTTATGGGTTAAATAACATGACAGATTGGGTTCTGTAGCCTTGGTCGGCAACCAGTCTATCGCAGAAAGCAATGGCAACCTACTGCGGGATAATCTTTTGCCCAGTCAGTCAAGTCTATTTCGAGACATGATCGCCCAAGCGTGTTTTAGGTATGGCACTTAACTGACTGAATGTATGTATGTATATATATATATATATATATATATATATATATATATATACATATGTATCAAACTCGGCCAGCTTCCAGGTCTACTTCCCTCGACTTCTAATTGCTAAGCTCGTGCTACTAATCCATTCTTTTGCTTCTTTCTTTTTCTAAGCAAATCTTTATTTCGGATCATACAATTTTTTTATATTATAGGTCCTGCCGGGGTTGAGGAAATGAGTCCTGAGAACCTATAGAGATGATTATACCCAAAATGTAAAATATCAAGTTCACATATGAAATAAATATTTGCTGTGGAAATAAAATTTACATCAAGCTCAACCAGTTTTTATATTTATTCAAATATTACTAAGATTCATTAGGATTATTTGTTAAAACTTCTCCTGGATGGATATATATATATATATATATATATATATATATATATATATATATATATATAAGTATTGTTGGAATAATATTCCTTGTCCAAAGAAACACTATTTTTAAAAAAGTGCTCAATACAAAAGTATTCTGAATTTCTCAGAATAATCACATCACTTGGCAAGACACAAATGTGTCGAAACAAAATGGCTACTTTTCTAGTGATATTGTAACATATCCATGTTATAATTTATGAATATATAATATATATATATATATATAAAACAGTAGCTACTCTAGCATCTACGCATCGCTCATTCAGTAATGAATTAGAGCACTCTAGCTATTGACGTATCATACATCACGCGCTAAAAGTCTGCCACCTTCTACCGAGCGCCCATAGCTCAGAGGTAGACTCGCCGACTGACGCCAATTCGGTTGGGTTTCAATCCTGGGTAAAAAGCAATCGGATGTCTAACTGTACTGATGAGCTGTGATACGGCGAAACAAATCTGTCTTCGGATGACTATATATATATATATATATGGTGGTTAATTGTAATGATGTTTAGTCCTAAAATTGCTGTTTTTTGTAGTTTACTCAAACTGTAGAGGGATGCAATTACGAGAGAAATAAAAGCTTTGCAGAGATTCGTCATTGGCAGCCACAATCTCCACAATATAAGATATATGAATGACATGTTGCTAATACAGACACGGAAAGGAAAATGCAGATCCTTCTACAGAAGGTAGCATAAGAAAGCGAGAAAGAAACGCCTGAGCATAAAGTTCAAGAAAACTGAATTCATGGTTATCAGCAAAAAGAGGAGACCAATATGCCAACTACAAGTCGGAGAATCTAAAATAAAACATAAAAATTCAAATACCTGGGAAGTGTTCTGACAGAGGATGGGAAGTGTGACATGGAGATCCAAAGATGAATTGGCACGACCAAAATCGCATTTCAGAAGCTAAACAGAATATCGAGAGACAGAAAAATCACATTGGAAACAAAAAAAAAGTGCTGGATTTCGATGTTATTTCTGTTCTTCTGTATGGAAGTCAATATTGAACGATCTCTGGGGGAAGCAGATGCCTGAGGCAGCAGAAATGTGGTTTTACAGAAGGATGCTGAGGATAAAATAAACGGAGCACGTGTGAAACGATGTGGTGTTGAAAAGTACGCAAACGTGAAGAACAATTATACGTAACATCAGGTTGAGACAAATGATGTTCCTGAGACCCGTAATGTGGAAGGAGGCAAGGATAATTTAATACTCGCAGGACTGTAAGAAGGAAACAGAGACAGAGAAAAGCAGCGCTAGACCTACTTGATAGGTCTAAGAAAAGTGATACCAAATGGAAAAATATTAAGAGCGACTAGAGAGAGAAACAAGTGGATGTCCATGATCGCCTACTTCCTTAAAAGACACGGCACATGAAGAAAAAGACTGGTAAAAATTAATTTTTGGCTAGCAGGAGATTTTTGTCTTAAACAACTGTACATCAAGACGAAGACAGAATGTTAATAAAATAAATATGGATAAGTTTTTCACTTTGATGGGCAGCGGTATATGAGACATGCCGTCTTGAATGCATTATACTTTATTGTTTTTCATTTTTCTAACGAAAACTTTTCCACATTAATTATATATATATATATATATATATATATATATATGTGTGTGTGTGTGTGTGTGTGTGTGTATTATAAATTATATTTTAAAACATGTACAAATTTATATATATATATATATATATATATATATACACACACACACATATATATATGTATATATATATATATATATATATATATATATATATAACACCACTATTTTGTCACTGTCTTCGGCCATCCGCCACGGTAGGGCTGGACTTATATTTTCAATTCAATTATCTTTATTGTTAATAGCTTAAATGTTCTATGTTTACTGTGTGTTATTATTTACTCTTTGATAATGGCTTATGTGAGCCGAAAGCTTAGACCCGATAAAAAATTCAACAAATACTGTGATTTTTTGTTGTCTTTCAACGACATCACCATCAAGTATATCAGACGGTATGAACGGATCCTACACAAAATTAATAGACAAAACTTGTCTAAACTATTCAATGAAACCTGCATTAATATATATATATATATATATATATATATATGTATCCACTACAAATTGTACATTTGTTTCGATATTGGACTTCCAGTGTCTCATCAGGTGGTGTGGAAAGGAATGGAAGACATCATTTCTTACATTTGAGAGTTGTGTGTGGGATGTTTGTGGGGGTTAGCGATAAGGGAATAAGTCTAATAAATTGTCTGTTAGAATTTTGAAGAAAGTGGGGTAGGTAGGGGATATAGTTGATTCATGAAAGTGTGTTTTATGACCGCCAGGCTAGCCTTTATTCTTTGGTTTTATTAGAGAGGAAAAATAATGAGGTGTAAACGGCGAGAAAGAATGGGATTTGACTTTCCTTTAATGTTTATTTGTACAACTATAGAATAATTTTGTATTTAAGCACAGTTTTATAATTTATCTAATTTTGTATATTTAACCTTAATTTTGAATTTAGGAAATTACTTTTTCCTTTAAAACTTTCAATCAGATTTGATTATAGTCTGTGGTTTGTTATAGGTAAATTTTGATATAAGAGAGTTATTAGTACTATAAAGATTTATCGTCTCTAATGGGTTCCTAGTTTTGGCTAATGCAGTATATCCCAGCATGTTTGTAAGATTAGTTCTTTAATGTGTTTGCAGTTTACTCTGGTTTCAGGCCTTTGGTTTAAAAGCAAATTCCAGGGCAAGATTGAAAAGGCCCTCAGATATCGATGAGTAATTTATCAGACAAAGAAATTACGGATAAACTGAAAATAAGCGACAGAGTCCCCAAAATTACAACAAAGGAGGCATACATACTTTTAAAAGACCACGAGCCGGAATTCTACCGAGAATTACCCACTAAAATAAAAAACCCTAAAAAGTCAGAAGTCGGTAGAATTAGTAAAGGTAATACTGGAAAGGGTTAACCAACAAATAGGGAAAAAATCAAACTCATGCAATGGAGAGGTACAATGGATGTAATCAAATGATTCGAGAACCTTGGCAAAACAATAATGTCACTTTACTACAATTTGACATCGTGGATTTTTACCCATCGATATCTGAGGACCTTTACAATCTTGCCCTGGAATTCGCGGAATTCTATTCGGACATCTCAAAGGATGAGATCAAAATAATTTTGAACTGTAGAAAATCAGTTACCATCCACAACAACGAACAGTGGACAAAAAATTCAACGAATAATTTTGATTTATCTATGGGAGCCCTAGACTCTAGAATCTTCGGATCCAGTAGAACTATTCCTATTATACAACCTCATTGCGTATAAATAAATTGACACCAACAAAATAGGACTCTGTAGAGATGTGACACGATAACTAGGCGTATATTAAGGTGCTTTGTAAAATATGTCTTTTATTATAATAAAGTAGAAAATGGTTAAGAATAGAAAATAGATTAGGTGACATGATAACTAGGCGTATATTAAGGTGTTTTGTAAAATATGTATATTATTATAATAGATTAAAATAAGAAAATAGTTAAGAATAGGAAATAGGTTAAAAACATGTTTTGTTTTAACAAAAGTGAAAAAGAAGAGAAAAAATAAATAAATAAACGCTTTTTCTTTTATGAGGAAAATTGTGGAAGAGAAAAGGCTATCAGATTACTGTTTTAAATCCTACCACTCTCCCGGTAAATATTTGACTCGGTGATTTATGTGATAAGAGATAAAGTTCAGGAAATAGGTTTTTTGAATGACCAGGTCAAAGGCTGTCTTTTACTGTGTCTTAACCACACATTAAGAATTTTCCAGTGGAAGCTTTATTAAGTTAAAAAAAAAAGATAACTGAAATTTCGGACTTGCAGTCGCCAATGGTTATCACCCGCTGGTTTAAAGCATTTCCGGATTTCCGGATTAATTTTAAATAAATTCAGGTGACTTTTCCGAGTCAGATCAGTTAGTTAGTTTCCAGTTAGTTCCGCCGGGCGTGTGCTTGAAATAGGAACCTCCGTTCGTCTTGTTTCGGTCAGTTCGGATTTGTTGATCTCCATTAATTAGAGTTAGAGCTGTGTGTCACATTCGCCTGCCCCAAACGAAAAGGCTAACTCTAAACGAAATAAAGCATCCTTTCAACTCATCCAAGTTGTGGAAGTTCGTTCCTTATAGTTTAATCTTGTACCCCCAGCTTAACGCTCCGACTTTTTCAACAAACTCCCGGCAAACATCACAGCGTGGAGAACGGCCGCCGGAGAAATTGTTCGGTCAGTCCGTTGGGGTGTTACAGAGATGACGGACTCATGATAACAAATAAATCTACGAGAGGTAAGATCCATAAAACTAGAAATTTAATTCATAAAGTCTTCAAATCTTTTAGTCTTAACGTAATAATTAACCCTAATATCAAGCAAGTTAACTTCCTAGACATAGCATTCGACTTAGTATCGAACATTTTCCAACCTTATATGAAAAATAGTGCTAACCCAATCTATATAAACCCCAATTCTATTCACCCACCATCCATTATCACGCATATCCCATCATCAGTCAAACGCCGGATTAACACACACTTCTCAAATAAAGAAATGTTTGATAAACATAAAGTAATTTACGATAAAATTCTCAAAGACAGGGGATATCAATCATCCAAAATTAACTTTGTCGAAAAATTCAAGAGTTCAAAAAGAAAAAATAGAAACAGGAAAATCATATGGTATAACACTCCTTTTAATCAGTTAGTTTATTTTAAACTGGAACATGTTTCTTAAAGTAATAGAGAAGCATTTTCTCAAACATAACCCTCTAAGCAAAATATTCAATAGAAATACAATAAAACTAAGCTATAGCTGCTCCAGTAATCTAAAAACATAATTAGATTACATAAGAGTAAAATATTAAAAGCACACAGCAAAAATACCTCCAACACTAATACCAGTGTGCCCCATAATAACAAACTTTGTAACTGTAGAAACCCAAACCAATGCCCGTTACTAATAAAGGTTTAACGAAATCCTTAATATATATGTGTTCGATTTCATCCATGGAGAATCCCAAAGATAAAAGAAATGTATATCGGAAACACCATGAACGTATTTAAAAGGCGCTTTTACAATCACCTCTCACCCTTCAATAACAAAGAAAAACAAAACATGATGCCTCTTTCCAAACACTTTTGGAAGTTAAAAAACGAAAATAAAACACCTAAAGTTAAATGGGAAATCCTCAAACAAGCAAGAACAGCTAAATCAATAAAGGAACCATGTTTTCTTTGTCTTCAAGAAAAAAATTGAAATCATTAAATACATAAACAGCGACAAGCTTTTAAACCAGAGGCATGAAACCACAGTAAACTACAAACACATTAAACAACTAACCTTGCAATCATGCTGAAAATACTGCACAAGCCAAAACTAGGACCCCCCACTAGAGACGGTAAAACTTTATTGTACGAACAACCCTCTTATATCAAATTTTACTTATTACAAACCACAGACTATAATGAAATCTAATTTAAAGCTTTATAGAAAAAAGTAATTTCCTAAATTCAAAATTAAGGTTAAATATACAAAGTTAGATAAATTATAAAACTGTGCTTAAATACAAAAATATTCTATAGTTGTACAAATAAACATTAAAGGAAAGTCAAATCCCATTCTTTCTCGCCGTTTACACCTCATTATTTTTCCTCTCTAATAAAACCAAAGAATAAAGGCTAGCCAGGCGGTCATAAAACACACTTTCATGAATCAACTATATCCCCTACCTACCCCACTTTCTTCAAAATTCTAACGGACAATTTACAAGACTTATTCCCCTATCGCTAACCCCCGCAAACATCCGATACACAACTCTCAAATATAAGAAAAGATGTCTTCCATTCCTTTCCACACCACCTGATGAGACATAGGAAGTCCAGTGTCGAAACAAAATGTACAATTTGTAGTGGATATATATATATATATAAAAAATTGTACATGTTCTAAAATATAATAAATATTCACTGCTCTATATTATATATCGACCACTGCTTTAAATTAATGCTTTGGACGTTGTAAATTTTTCTTCGTTCCTTATTCACTCGGATATATATATATATATATATGAAAGTATTGTCATCCGAAGACAGATTTGTTCCGCTTTATCACAGCTCATAATACAGTTAGACATCCGATTGCTTCTAGTCAGAATTGAAACCGACTGATTTGACATGAGTCTGCGATTCTACCACTGAGCTATGGGCACTCGGTGAAAGAATGTGGACCTTAGCGTAATATATATTTGAATTTGAATTTGAACTCTCTCGGCTACTGGCCGAGAGTGTTTAAATTCATTACTGAATGAACGATGTGTATATATATATATAAAGATGGACTCGTCCAGAGTATACTTCTAATACTGCTATAGAAGTGAAACGGGAGGATATCGAGGTTTCAAATAGAATTCAACGGAAAATACGAGAGTCCAGATACAGATTAACCGTCCGTATATAGTAGTTCATGGTAGCTTTGCACTCCACTCATCGAGATGATTATTACGCAGTACCCGTCAGCTTCCGACGCCTTCATACTCAATATACTATGCCTTCACTTTCATTTTCTGTCAATCAGCATCATATAAGACTGGCACGAATCGCTTTCCTTCTTCGCCTCTGGTCACATCACCTGATTAACTTTGCCTTGCGAAAATATTTCTTTAAAATAAACTAAGAAACAAGTTTAATTCATCTACAAAAAACAATTGTGGATGCTGAGCTCAAAGAAATGAGATAAACAAAAAGAAAAACAAAACTGCTGTTGTTTCATGACAATTCTGAAATACCAAACATACGTTATTAGATCAAGTTTACTTTTACACCAACTCACATTTACAAGTCATTTAGTACATAAGCAAATGTATAGTAACGTTTTTTTCGCAACTACATAGATTTTAGCTACAATGTTTGACGCAAGGATCGGATTTGAACTATTATGAAAACTTAATAACCTTATAGTAATATTGTTGTGGATCCCAGGAACGGGGCCCGCACAAATAAATGAACAACGATTTTCTAAGATTTTATTATTATTTTTTTTTTGCGATGATAACGATTTAATTATACAAATCTTACGAATTAACCCATACCTGATGAAGAGGTGGATTCAAACCCTTAACAGTGATATGTTAGCATATTTGAATATAACGAACTGAACTGGAATTAGAACTCGGCTCGTCAATTAACAATTCCAGTCTGTTATCCATTACACCACCTATACATGCACAGCCTACAGCACCCGAGATCCACAAGCGGAAGAAAATAGCATGTGAACAACAAGGGCTTTTCATGGAAAATAGAAAATAAATTCTGAAATAAACGGCAGAAATTTCTGTGATACATAATGGGGAAAGAATGGTGAGAAAATGCAGCACGCTCGAGGCGGAAGATAAGAGGGATATAAATAAACTGCGATAAACTTACCTAATGAGTGTTTGTCAATAGATAGCAGAACAGGAAGTAAAATTACAAATATTGTTAAAAGCTACAAAGGAAAGGAAATTGTTGAGGACTACGATCACCCACATCATGAAGAGATACGTCAAATAGATGAAAACATTACGGAAATAATTCTAGTATCGATTATTTAAACTCTAAATAATGTTTTTCTATACATTTACATATTTGTTTACTTAAAACGTATCGGATTTAATTATTCCATGGATGTCATTCTGTTTACATCTGTTTATTCTCCTCGGAATTGTTTCAAAACATTACAGAGTGAAGTAGATAGCAGAAAAAAGAAATTGTTAATTTCAGAAAATGATTATATATGTTATTGTTGCCAACTCTGAAAAAGTTATCATACAAATTATTGAACACCTGCACATATAGGAACTGGTATCATGAATGCGAATATAAATCGTTACTGGTTATAAAATTTGTGTTATTATTCATTCACAGCTGTTGATTAAACAAATTAAGTTGAGAACTTCTTTTTTTACGTAAACAGTTGATCAGTAAGTAGCATAAAGGAATAAGTATTTCAGTTGGGATATATTACTGAATGGGTTGAATGCTCCATACTTTCTGCCTTGAGCCATTTCTAATCTACGCTTAGATAATCACCATTACTGAATGGCTTTTAATTTAGATATGGTTTTGCTTTAAAACTATTTAGTATTCAGTAAATTAATTCTCATACGGGATACATTTGGCGATCATGTCTCGAAAGTGACATGACTGACTGGGCAGAATATTTTCCCGCACTAGGTTACCATTACTTTCTGTGGCAGACTGGGTGCCAACTAAGGCTATAAAACCTAATCTGTTCCACTATTTAACCCATAGCTCGAGGCAGGAGCGATGGATTCATATATTTCTCAATATTATTTGCGCGTATTTGAATTCAAGGAATTCAACTGGAATTCGAACTCGGCTTACCGATTTTTCTTTCCAAGCCGGTATCCACTACAGCGCACATTTCACAACGCACATTCCGCAATACACATCCCACAACGCACATCCCACAATGCACATCCCACAACGCACTTTGAATTATACGTCTTAAAAGATATTGAACATGTAAGAACTTAGACTTCAGAGTGTAAGTGGTTTGCCAGTAAAAGTTCATGAGTCCAATTAAATTCCTTTGTATCCATAAGTGTTTACAGACCTTTATTTTTCTGCCAAACCAATAAGGTTATTTAAAGTTTCCCCCTGCCTCTATTGATCTCTGGAGATATCCTAAGCGTAGCTTAAATGTGGCAAAACTTTGCTACCTTTTACTTGTTGAGGTGTCCTGTCAATATTTCCAGTGAATGTTTAGATTTATTTTTTTTAAATTATGTCTTATTTAATGCAGGAACAATAAAATCTATCTATCTATCTATCTATCTATCTATCTATCTATCTATCTATCTATCTATCTATCTCATTCTCTTCGTATCTATATGTCTTTCCTATTTATCAGTCTCTTTACCTCTATCATAATACCCATCTATCTTCCTCTTCCCCTTTCTCTTTTTCTCTCTCGTCTTTCTTTCTCTCTCACTTTTTCTCTCTCTCTCTTTATCTCTCTCTCTCTTTCTATATATATATATATATATATATATATATATATATATATATACATATTGTAGTTTCTATCTATCTCTTATATAATTTAATATATCATTAATTTAAGCGTACTCCTAATGTGCGTTGTGGTGCAGTGGATATCGACTCGCAAGGACGATTCGGGGTGCCGAGTTCGAATTCCAGTTGAATTCCTTGCATTCATTTACGCACAAATACACTTGGTGAAGGTAATAATCCGTCTCTTCCCTCCAGTTAGGGATTAAATAATAGAACAGACTGGGTTCTATAGCATTAGACTGACAACCAGTCTACCGCGGAAAGCAATGGTAACCTACTGCAGAATAAACTTCGGCCAAGTCAGTCATATCTCTTTCGGGACATCATCTCCCACAGTGTGTATCATGTATGGCACTTAACTGACTCACTATATTGACTAATAAAATATATCGCTTTACTCTCGTAATAGCTAGATGTAACCGCAAGTTCTATTTTAATAGTTTCTTTTCTCGTATTTATTGCCTAGAGAACTGTCCTCAGGCTTTTTGCTTCCATGATTCCTCCCTTTTCTTTATATTCTGTGTCGTTTTATGACGTAAGCGATCATGGCTGGCCACAATTTCCTGTCTTTTGAGATTTTAATAAATATTGTCTTTTTGTTATTTCTCCTAAACCATATTTCGCTATCTATTTCGTTATGTTACGTATGTCTTTTGAGTATTTGATTTTCAAAGTCCTCTTTCTTCATTATGTCCCTAAAAAATTTCATCTCTTCTTGATGTTAAGTAAAATTTTACTTTTAGTTTCTATTTTTCTAAAAACTCGTCTTTGATTACATGATCGGTTAATGTTATACTCAACATCATTCTATAGAACTACATTTTTGCTACTTTCAGTCAGTTCTTCATCTTTGAAGAGATTGTTCACTATTTAGTTATATATAGGTGGAAAGATATCTTTTTCTTTCCTGCCATCTTCAAAAGTTTAAATTCAACATCAAGCAGTATCTTCTATCTTCCTGTTATTTATTTTTTGATTGTTCTTTCCTCTCCCTAAAGTTTTCTTATTCTCTCAGTTTTGAATACCGTCTTAGTGACATTATCCCCTTGAATGGATTGAAATAATTACAAAGAAAATGTTATTTTCTCTAGTTCAGACCATAAATCCAATTACCTGGCCGGTATCAGTTTCATTAACAACACGTCCTCTTTCGCGAATAATTTATTAAAAATAACAGAGAAGATTCATTGAAAATACACGGATGTAGGCGCGCAATAATAAACGAAACGTTTTTTAAATAAGTTTATAAACAATGTTCGCCTGATTTCTTTGTGATAAGCCGAGTAAGAGTAAGTTTAATTACAGTGAGCACTCGCTTTTACTTCCGCCAACGGCTAAAGTTTAATGAATTAAAATTGACAAACACCCGCTCAATGAATTAAAATTGACAAACACCCGTGTCACGTACAACCTTTCTCTTCCCACACTCACACAAGCTCTAATGGCAGTTATGGTTTTTTTTTTTCACTTTATTCGCTCTTTATTGCCATGGTGGAATGAAGATATCGACCGAGTTTCAATGCATGATGGGAATGTGTTTCACGACCTCAAAACGCATTCGCGCAAAATTATTTTCTTGGATAATTCTCGGATTTAAATCACGGATCGACACAGTCGTGGGCGCAATAACTACGCGTTCTAATCTAGAATATTTATAAAATTTAATCGCGCATGCGTAATGCTATCTTGTAGACGTTACTACGCGCTGTCTTAATAATTTATAAGTGTTGTCTGCGCATGTCGATAATTTTGTCACTATTCTAGGAAAGTCAACTTGATAAGATTCGCGAGCAAATTTTATGTTTTTAAATTTTCTGACACTAAATGATCTTTTTTGAGTAATATGCCACTTGTGCGAGTTGGTTAGTGTATGTATTTTGAAATGTGCTTATAGTTTTTTAATATATATATATATATATATAAACTTATTTATAAATGGAAATTTGTCTCTCTCTCTCTCTCTCTCTCTCTCTCTGTATGTGTGTTGTGTGTGTGTGTCCATTACCTATAGACTCCGAAACGGCTGAACCGATTTTCTGGAAAATTTACACAGTTGTACTATAAGCGTCTGCAAGTGTTCTTAGCTAGGTTTTGTGTCGAGGTACCCCCGATAAATATCGAAAATTGATAATCGAAAAAATCGGGTTATAGAAGGAGTGGTTCGATTTTAATCAAATTTGATACTCTCATAGACAAAGACATAAGAAACGATATTCAGAAGTTTCAAGGTTTCAGTTCTTACAATAGTGCAGAAAATCGATAATATATATATATATATATATATAAGGCAAGGTGTTTGTGTTTGTGTCTGTTTATATGTCTGTATGTCTGTATTTTTTTCAGTCCTGCTAGTATATATATAATTTCTTTCTTTTACGTCTGGGAGGGATTGAATAGAGTGAGTTCTAAGAAACGCTTGAAATAGCTTTTTCCCTAAATTATAAGTTACTTATGAAATAAATAAATATCTGCTCTGTAAATAAAATTTACATTAAGGTTTCTGTTATGTCAGTTTAAAAAAATAAAGTAACGTAAAGCATCCCAAAGTTCGTCTCCAAAGACTACTCCCGGCTTTGTAAAAATGTCTTAAACAACAGTAACCCCTTAATTTGAGATCCTCACATGTTCAGTGGACAAACCCGAATGTTTTGCTCGCAGATTCTCCACCAATTATTCGTCTGGAGTATCTTCACCTGACCTCCCACCTAGAACTGAGGCTCAACTGAGTAACGTTAACATTACCACATCGCTGGTCTCTAACAAAATTTCAAAGCTTGACCCTCAGAGGTGAAGCAATACTAATCATTGTTGTGAAGAAGTGTGCCCCTGAACTCTCATATGTCCACTTCAAATTCTGCAACTGCGGCCTCGCTGCTTCTTGTTTTCTTGCCTGCTGGAAGATCACTTCAGTGTTTAAGAACTCTGGAGAACTCTCAAACCCTCCTAACTATCGGCCTATCAGCCTCCTATCGAATTTTGGCAAAGTGTTCGAGGCTATTATCAATGCTGAAGTGGTACAGCATCTCACAGACCACAGCCTCTTCTCCGATGACCAGAATGGTTTCCGCTTCACCAGTCCTACTGCTGATAAGCTAACTAAAAATACAGGATGTATATACCAAGCCCTCGATAAGAACGGCAAAGCTAGAGCTGTTGCACCAGATATAGCCAAAGAAGTTGACAGAGTTTGGCATGCTGGCCTTCTACGCAAGCTGCATGGCTATGGTATAATTGGACACTTGTTTGATCTAATCCAGTCGTTCCTTTCAAATCATGTAATGAAGATAGTATTGACTGGGCATGCTTCCAAATACGAACGCAAGTGTGTC